>WYDI02009786.1:0-30461 GCA_009867235.2 Psittacus erithacus
AACAGGGGAAGTTTAGATTGGATATAAGGAAGAAGTTCTTTACTGTAAGGGTGGTGAGGCACTGGAATGTGTTGCCCGGGGAAGTTGTGAATACTCCATCCCTGGCAGTGTTCAAGGAGAGAGCCTTGGGTGACATGGTTTAGTGTGAGGTGTCCCTGCCCATGGCAGGGGATTTGAAACTTGATGATCTTAAGGTCCTTTCCAACCCTAAATATTCTATGATTCTACTTAAGGCCATTCAATGTGAATAAATGTATCAGAATTTAAAATCTGAGTTGAGTAAATGGGGGTGTAGAAGGACAAAACTGGAGAGAACTGTATTTGGCTCAGTAAAAGTGGATAAAGAACAAAGTATTTTCAGTTAACTAAAGTTAGATTTTGAAAGAGGAGGATTGCTAAAGAAAAGGTTGTTGAAGTCCCTTTTCCTCTTCATTACTTTTTCTCTTCCCTCTTCATTATTTTTGACAGTAAGATTTAAATGTTAGCAGATTTAGATAATTTAGCTGCGACATTTAGATTTTCCATTCAGATTTGAAGAACAAGCCCTTTGTGTCAGTTATTTCCAAGTGCTTTTCTTCCCCTTCCCTTTCAAAGAGCTATTTTCCCACTGGTGTGCCAAAGAGGCAACTAGAAAATAAGAAGTCTGAATATTGTAAGAAAGCATGACTCACATTGTCTAAGAATTAGCATTTGAATTTTATTCCTGCTCACTTGGTGAGAGTGAGGAGAATGTCATTAGGGTTAAGCATTTTATTTGTCACTCTAATGCAGACATTCCTCAAATCTGAGTAATAAGTCAGTCTGTCTCTGCTTGTCTACTCTCGTTTGAGCCCAATTGGAGTGTAAGATGACTCAGGAGCAACACTGTCTTCACTGAATTCTTGTGATTTAAATACAAGGAAGAAGAACTTAATACAGTTGGGCAATAAAGGTGTTTCACTGTCTGTAACAAAGATATAGTTATGAAATCATATAACTACAGGTTGTACATTGAATGGGTTGACTTGCTGAACCCTTAATTTTTCTGGAAGCATCATCACACAACATTTGAGAAGGAAATGGCTGCAGATGCTCACTAAGAGTCACTGCTCTGCTGTGTTCCTTCAGGCACTCCTGAATCAATGACATCAGACCATCTTGGCCCTATATTGTCCTCTGGTTCCCAGTTTGGAGGATGGTAAGGCTGAGGACCACACAAGAGCTTAGTACTCATGCAGCCTTTGCACCGGTCACCTCAATTCCAGAGCACTTGGAGTCACTAGGAAGAGTTGGAACCACGTGCTAACAAAGCTCTTTCATTTGTGGTACTAGCCTGCTGGGTCATTGGTTTAAGTTGCAGAAACAATGATATCTGCTGTCTTAATTCCCTCTTAGCCTTAACATCTTATTATCAGTGTTAATTAATCTCCTTGTGTCAGAGCACAAGCTCCTTGAATACCAGCTCTTATATTTGTGCACCTATTTGTGCAATATTCTTTTTTTTGCTGAGCAAACCCTGTGCAAAATATTTCACCCTTTTACTCTGCACTCCTTCACTCTGCACAGCTTCGATTGCCCCATATGTAAAGGCACAGACTTTGGGTAAAAAAAAAAAAAAGAAAAGAAAAAAAGGATACAATTTTTGGAAACATCCTCCGCGCCTTTCACGCTCTATGAATTCTCCTTAGCAGAAGATCTCAAAAGATATCAGCCAGAAAATTTCTCTTGCAGTCTTGATTATTTTAGGTAGCCACCTTTGCAGATGAGTTTTCAGTTCCCTGCTTTATGCTTAGCACCCTGGAAGCCTGTGGTCTAAACTGGAAAAAATTGGCCATGGCACAATGTTGGAACTGATGCCAAAACTACATTATTTTGCTGTGTTCCTGAAATGTTGCTGGTTTTGTTTCTCTGTGACCTGCAAAATTTCTCTGTTCCTTTGTGATAGTGGTGGAAGGTCAAAGTTGTTTTTTCAGTCTTTGGTGACCCAAAATCTGAATGCCATGGTGAGACTCCATATGACTCAGGTAAGATACTGCTTCCTATCTGTCACCTTCCTTATTGTTTGTACTTTGCCATTTGTGATACTCTACAAGCCTGAAGAGTAAATCCTTTACAGGGCAACATTTATTGGCTTTTAGAAAGAGTTTAGTTAACGCAAAGCCCTGTGAATAAACCTTTTCTGATGTCTCTTCTGTCTTGTTTATTCAGATTGCTGCCCAAGCTGTTTCTCTTGCCAATCATAGGATTGTTTAGGTTGGACCTTCAAGATCATTGAGAAGTAACCTAGTACTGCCAAGTCCACCTGTAAACTATGTCTCTAAGTGCCATGTCTACACATCTTTTAAGTATCTCTAGGGATGGTGACTCTACCTCTTCCCTGGGCAGCCTGTTCCAGGGACTGACAGTCCTTTTGGTGGAAAAATTTCTCCTAATATCCAACATAAACCTCCCCTGACACAACTTGAGGCCTTTTCCTCTTGTCCTATTGCTTTCTAGTTGGCAGAAGAGACCAACAGCCACCTCCCTACAGCCTTCTGTCAGGTAGCTGTAGGAAGACATATGTCTCCCTTGAGCCTCCTCTTCTCCAGGTCGAACAACCCCAGTTCCCTCAGCTGCTACTCATAAGGCTTGTCTTCTAGTTCCTTCACCAGCTTTGATGCGCTTCTTTGGACATGCTCCAGCACCTCAGCATCTCTCTTGTAGTGAGGGGCCCAGAACTGAACACAGTATTCAAGGTGCAGCCTCACCAGTGTGGAGTACAGGGGGAGAATACTGATGACATAGACTGAAGAAATAAGATTTAAAACAACCACAGTGAAAACTCTTTGATACTCAAGTCAAGCAATGAAAAAGTATTATTCATGTACCAGGAGAAAGTCAGCAAAAAAATAAAGATCAAGATGCTTAAGTTGCCAATCAGAAATATATAAAGAGGAGAAATGAAACACATCACTCCTGTTTTAAAGGGGTTTTTTGTATTTTGTATTTTATCTAGAAGTTCAACCCCCTAGGAATTAACATGTGGCCAAAAGTGCTCTGATTCACTACAGAGTGAAGATTATTTTCCTGTTTTCAGTTGTCATCTTTTAAACTTACCATCTGGGGACAAACTCTTGCTTTTGAGGCTGTCTGGTGTTTTGGTCTTTTTTTTTCGGGAGGGGTAGGGGTGGAGTGGGCAGGGTTTGGTGCTGGGTGTCATGCCCACAGCACCTACTCTTTTCTTCTCTTGTCGTTTGCTATTTGCATTATGGCATCAGTGATGTAGTACTGTAGCACTGTATGAAGCACAAAACTCATCGGGGATACTCATGGTAACTTACTGGCTGAAAGCAAAAATGAGTGTGTTTTCTGTCTGGTTTGAGGTGAATCATCATTTTCTATATGAAATCAGGTTTGTCTGCTGTAACTTGCAAAGCATTATAGGAGGTGATGAAAGACCTTACAGCAGAGCCTTGTCCCCATATGATAGCCACATTCCAGCTCTTCTCCCTCAAATTTTTTTCATGTCATATTGTGAGAGGCATCTTGCAAATTTACAAGTGAAGAACAGGGAGAAGAATTGTCATTCTTGCCAAGGAGACCCTCCTGGGTTTTTGAAAGATCCAACCAGGTAAGCATTGTGCTGTCATCTGGAACTATGAACCTGAGCTTAAAATCCCATTGAGGGGGGTCACAAAAATTCCAAAATAATGATGGTGCTTCTTTTGAAATGATGGATCAAACCACTGAAATGGGATGGGAAGAAGCAGATTATTATGTTCTCATTAATATTTACTTCACTCAGATTTTTTTTCCCCATCAGACTTTGATCCATATCTTCTGGCTCAGACATATTAGCTTCTTGTTTCCATGGCACTTCTGACCTCATCCTGGATGATGTACAAAAGCTTCTACTTCTTACTTCTCCATGACTGAAATGTAAAACTTTATATTAAAAATCTGTGTCTCTTAATAACTGCATGGAATGCTCTACCAAACTGTCAGTAGTAAATGCAGAAGTTAACACAGTAGCAATCAAAGTAGCACAAAGCATTGACTACAGTATGCAATTTAAGTTTAATCAGATTTTTCTCCCATTTTCTGAAGGGAGATTCCTGAATATCCTGGGGGAATGACCAAGTCTAGAAAAAAACTGCAGGAAAAAACCAGGAAGTGGGCTAACTTCTCTCTTCAAACTAATAACAACACTTTAATCTGTTGTGTTTAATCACACTTGCCCTATGAGAGAGGCTATTATACACCCTGCAGTTCAAATGACTGAATTCTTTCAAATGGTGCTCTGTATCATGCTAAAATGATTACAAAACTTGGTCACAGCAAGTCTCATCCTTCATAAGTGGAATGAATAACCACATTAAACAGCGATATTTTGTCTAGACTTATCACTTTCCAGCCTTCCTGACTTCTTAAAAATCTTACTAAGCACTCGATTTAATGTACTTAGACTGATTGCTGTATCCAAAATAGTAAAGAACGTTTGTTACAGATAAAAAAGGACATAACAATTTTTTTTTCATGTTGCCTAATACATTTTTTCCTAGCTTCCTAATAAAAAAAAAAAAAATCCTATTTATTTATTCATTTATTCTGTTGCAATTCTTAACAAAAACACTTGACAAAACGATATATTATTTTTTTCCAAGTGGGAAACAACTTTACCATCCCAATTTCAGAATCTATTCACAATTTCTATTATAATAGGAAAGCACATCATGTATTAACATGATTGTCTATAGTGCCTTGAAGAGTCCCCAGATCTTAGTTCTGTGTCTGAGTTAATTATCTGGTCTGCTTTAACAATAAACCAGTATAATCAAATAATTTTGCCATTAGTTGCTTTCATTTGGGCACAGAGCCAGCCTAGAAATTGTGATGTGTTTTTTCAGTCAAAGGTATTTCTGCTAATCTTGGTGCTGGGGAATGAAGAAAGGCCATAGTGTGTGGCACTGGGCTGCTCTGTGTTGCAGGTGAAAGCTTTTACCAAGGCTCACCAAAAGACAGTTTGGGAACCTGAAGATCTCCTGCTGCAGAGGCAGGAGTGATAAACTCCTTGGAGGCTGGATTTGCCAGAGCTCCATGTCTTAGTTTCACAGCACAGAATAAGCATTCCAAAGAGATGTAATTCAGCAGAGCTAAGCCTGGTAGCCCACAAAGGCCTAACTAAGACAGGTGCCTGGAAACTGGAGACAGGCAAATTAATGCTGGGATTAGGGTGTCATAAGGTCACAGAATAAGTCAGGCTAGAAGCATCCTCAGGAGGTCACTAGTCCAACATCTTAATGCAGCATCACCTCTGAGCTCAGGCCAGGTTGCTCAAGGTTTCATCCATTCAGGTCTTAAAACCCTTCAAGGGTGAAGGACACAACTGCCCTGGGCAATCTGGTCCAATTCTGTCTTCTTAGGGAAAAAGTTTTTAAATGGTGGACACATATTTATGCTGTTGACAGCCATTGGGATCGATCCATTGGCGGATTCCTCATTTATTTTTACCTTCATGACTGGATATTTTTCTGGGAAACAAGGCTTTTTTCAAAGACAAGTTGTAATTTTCTGTATATCAATCAGCTCTTTCTGGCCTTAATTTAACAATTAGGTGAAGAGACATGCTGTCATCTAGTTAAAAGAGCTGAACGAGGTGCTCCTGACAATAGAGGAATCGTTGTCTTTAAATTTCTCAAACTATAGTAATGGCATTTACATGAATTGAAACCTCGGTTTGAGGACCTGTTTTGTATCTTTCTGTGTCTTTTTATCTTCAATACTTCTGAGACATTCCCATGCCATTTAATAAACAAGTGGCTCAGAAAAGAAGAATATTCTCAGAAGCACACGAATAACCTAGTTTGGTTTTGCAAAACCATTAGAAAACCTATAGCTTTAAAAAACAATACCAAAAAAAGCAGACTCCGGTCTTTGATGTGATAGTAAAATATATGGTTTCCCCCAAAAAAAGAAGAAAAAAGTGATGTTTCAAAAACTTGATTTGCTGAGTGCTACACTTCACTGATACATTGGTTGCCCGGCTAGTGTTGCATGCTGTGCACCAGAACAGCACCCCCATACTAGGGGTCACACAGGGGCACAGAGGTGGTTTTTGGTCTCTTCTGATGTTTTCCTTTTCTGTTACTGCCATTCTAACACGCGGTAGGGTACATGATCGGGAAAAGGGCCTATTGCTGGGACATATCATTGTTGTAATAATGTATTTTAGGCTGTTTTGTACCCCTTGTTGCCCTCAGGTTTCTGAGAGGTTCTATCTCAAAAGATTAAAGTCAGCAAGGTCAAGTAAATTCAATGTGGATGCTTACTAGTCCATTCTGTACCAAGCCCCTAACCAGGAATATAATGACATATGAAGGACTGAACTCCCAGTGAAAATGTGAAAACTTTGTATGACCTGAACTAGAAATGTTTAATCTCTGCTTACTTTCTTTTACCTGAGACTGCACATTTTACTCTGCAGATCCAGACCAACACTAATTAACATCTAAATCTATTAATCTAATTCAGCTGGCATATGCATTCAAGGCCTAAGGTATAATTGCTGTCTGATTCTTCATAAGTGATGGTAGCCTCCTGATCTCACTTGTGGGTGCTAGGTAGTTATACTCACACTTTGTCTGAAGTGCAGATGCTGCCTAATTACACAACACAAAGAGATTTAACTTTAGTGAAAATTTAGGAAAAAAGGGATCTTGTGTAATGCCTGCACAATTATGAAAAGGCTTTGTCTAGGAAAAAAAAAAAAAAGGAAGCTTGAATCTGAATCTTATCCAAGGATTGTCTTTGTAAAAGAGCTGAATGAGCCCTCGGGTGGAGATAAAAATACAGATAAAGAGAAAACAAGTAATTGTTCATGGTAGAATGGAAAGATAAGGATCCATTTAGCATGTGCTTGTGTGGGCAGCTACAACCTGGCAGCTGCACTGGTGGTGTTTCCAATACTGGGAGTCTACACAAGCTTTGTAGCCCTTCTTCCTGTGGCTATATTTTATTGCTCTGCTGTCTCTGAGCCCGTAACAGTTCCTTCTTACTCCTGTAGTGCATTGGGAGGTGTGCAGTACCTGCCATATGGTGTGTCAACAATGACCACACACAAACATGTGATTGGTAGCAAAAGTGGACAAAACTGGGAGAACTTTGCTACTTCCTAGAAAGGGCTGGGCTGTAAATAAAGTTCAGTATGAAGCAGGAAAATTACTGATCCGATTAATTTCTTAGTCAGTGGCATCCAAGGATGTTCAAAGTCGACACCCAGCACTTTTTTTGCTGTGCTTCCTGGATTTTTATTGTTCCTTTAATGAAGATCGCAGCAGTTCTGATTTTCTTCTGTTGAAAAAATACTTTTTGTTCTTAAAACTGCAAAAAAAAAACAAAACCAAGAGTCTATTAAAAAAATAGCTTTAATATTTTCTGCGCTGAGTTTAGACTTCTTTGACAAATATTAAGTAGACACACTCAAATTTGATCTTTATTTTTAGTAAACATTGACAACAAAAACTTTGACTAAAATATAACTTGGAAGGGGGGGAAAGTTACTCAAGTTTTGTTTTATACAGGTAGTTTTTGATAAATGTTTTCCATATGAATTTCTTTTTGGAAGCCCTGCTACAGATGAGGCTACAGGTATATTGGTGTGAGCAGAGACAGCTGTGGCTTGGCTTTCCCATGCTCCAAGGCAGCCAGGCAGCTTTGGCGCTGAACCTGCAATAAGCTGCAAGACTGAGTTGAAGGCTGCGACCTTGGACCTGTCTGAGCAGGCTCTTGCTCAGATGCAAAATATCAGGTGTGTTTGCACATGGACAGCATAGCACCAAAGAAAAAGGTAGAGAACCACTACAATTGTATGAGGGTTATGTGATGTGTTAAAGAAGATGTCAGTAACTGCGTTTAAAAACTTACTGACAATCAAGTAAGATTTCTACAGGCAGTAGAGTTCCTGTGATCTTTTTTAGAGCATCTATTTTAGCAGTGAAGCTCAGTATTTTGGCAACACAAGCAAATTTACCACCTACTGGTGATCTGCTAGAAGGCTGGAGAAATTTTAAGGAATACTTTTACTATGTCTTTTGTAGTCATATCAGATGGTGGGTGATTAGATTGTGAAGATTAACCAGAGAGAGTAGTGATGTTGTGTTTTAAAGAAGGCTGTAAAATTTTAGTGCTTCCTGGTATGGCTTGAACAACTTGGACCTGTAGGAAAAGGTTTTAAATCTTTTTGGCCAGAAGTAAAACACAAAATTGAAGAAGATGAAGCTTGTATCCTTATGGCTGTTAAGTGGAATAATGACATTTATTTTGAGATCTTGATGCAGTTTCCTGAGTGATGAAATGCCTACAAAGGTTTTATGTAAACAGCTTTAGGTGAAGCTGCGGTGCTGTGGGACTCCTTCCAAGCTATTTTGAAATATAAGGAAAAACAAAAATTGAGCATGAAAAAGAACAAGACATTTGTTAAAACTCCATCTACCCCAGGAAGTGTTAGGAGAGTTAGGACATGATATTTTCTTGCTTCTGGAGAAGATGAAGTGAAAGATAAGAAAAGGCCTCATATGAACCTTATGTGAAGATTCATCATTATCAGCCAGGCTTATCTGAAATGAACTTTCCTGTTGTTCTGTCAAGTCCAAATTTATCCCATGGCTGCCCTTTTCTAGTCTTAATGTTATTTATGCATGATATTATATATAAAGCACAAAGTCCCATGCCCTTTATGGTCACAATAGAACTATTGAAGAGATGAAATATAAAGGATACCACAACACCATGTTTCCCGCCTTGTAATGATGTTGATGTGACAGTGGATATCTTGAAGCATTACATACAAATTCTGCAAACATCATAGTCTAGTCTTGTGAAGACTTTTTGTGATGCAGCTTTGGATGAAGATTTATCATTTTCATATAAAGATAAAAACTAAAGATAAACTGCTCTATCAGATCCTGTAATGATATTAAATAGATAATTTGAGACAGTCAAATGTCCTGTGAAACCTCAGCTGCACCACAGACTAATTTGTATTTGCTTTGGAAGTTTCCAGAATTTAATCTAAGTGCTGTGGATTTGAGTTTGCTCTTCTTCTGAGAAAGCATTCATGAGGCATGAAAGTACTTTATCTCGCTATCTTACCTAATGTTCAGTTAATTTGGGGATTGTTTACCTTTCGAAAAGTATCTGATGAAGTGCAGTGGTGAGAAATAGAGTTCACCAAATCCCTTCCAAAGAGGTTCAGCCTTTTATGAATGCAAGAAGAGGTCCCCTGTGGTTCACCATAGTGGTTGCCACTTCTTTAGACAACAAAGATTTAAGGAAGAAGTTACCGTTCATACTGGATCTGCTCACAGTATTGATGGCCGCCCATTCTGCTGCTTTGTAACCATAGATAACGGCTGAGTTCCTTGCTACAGGAGATGAAGATACTAATCCATTAGAAGATTTCTGCCATTTGGAATGATGCTAAGCATTGAACAGAGAAAATAGGAATGGTTTATAATGCAAACTCATCCAGGAAGCCTTCGCATAGATAGATAAAGAAGATAGATAAAGAATATTCCTGAAAGAGGGAAATATAATTTAAGTATCCATTCAGTTGGAAAAAAAAAAAAAAAGCTGATGTCATGCAGAAGAATGAATCAGTGGAGAAACAAAAATTAGTAGAGAAGGAATACTGTCACTACTGAAATCCATTCACTGAAAGTGGTGTTTGCATTCATGGACCAAGTGACTGTGTGTCAAAAGTCTTTTGGTTGTGCTGAGAAGTGAAATAAGGTATGTGACCAGCTACATTGCTTTGCACAATCCTTGTATCCTAGTTTTCAAAGGAACCCCCAGTGTAGTGGGCAGCTGTCCATCCTCCACTGGCAGCATTTCAGCCTGTACACTGAGTTCCAGGTGCCTGGACTGGCCACTTGGACTTGAAGGTGGACCGCGTTACACACCTGGAGCGGGACACTTTGTAAATGTGTACATTTGTAAAAGAAAGAGAAAACAGCAGCAGAATGATGCTGATTGAACATTATGGAGAAAGTCCCTTTTTACTTTGATACAGCTATCACAGGAGTGAGGTAGCACCTGGAACTCTTGCCAAGACCCTGGCCCAGAGGTCTGCAGCAGACAAAGCTTCTGTGTCAAGAACATTTTCATCTGAATACAAATGTAGGCTGGAGAAAGGAAGACATATACCCATTTAGCTGGTAAGGCACTGAGACCAGGGCCAAGAAGTTAGAGAATGTCCCCAAAGCTTAGTGGCCTGAGTTGCCAAGGGTTACTCCCACTATCAGGAGCTCACAGGACTATTTCAGCTGATATTTATTTCTCTTGCTCACAGATGTGCATTAGGATCATAATTTCCAGGATTCTGAAAGAGCATCAGGCAAAACTGCACAGTTTTATTTCTTAGAATTTTATTTTTAATAAAAATAAATTTTCTCATGCCTTATCCACTCAGCTTGTTCTGAGGTCTTATTTGGTTTTCATAACTGCACTCAGGAAATTTCTACTGGTACTTGAAATAAGCTAAGTTACAGTGGTACTTCTACTGAATCATAGACTACAGTTATATGGATTGAACTTAATCAGATTAAATGAGCAAAGGAAGAATCTGTGGTGCCAGACCACCTCTCATGAGCTTTTGTGTATTTGTGCAGCTAATCTCTTAATTGGATTTCTATGAGGAATGTTTGCATATTTAACCAGCTTAATTTTTTTTCTTCTACACCATGGCCTCTGTTTTCTCTGTACATGTATAGAGCTCTGTTGAACACTATATATGGTTCTGGGTTTGTAGAACACAGAGACAAACAAATCCTATGGAAAATAACAATATACAGAACATACCGTGTGACAAACTGTGTTACATTAGTACTCGGGTCATTACTATGTGACAAAACTGCTTCTGTGAATAGCTGCATTTTTCATTCTTCATTCATTGCACTGGGAAAGAATGACTGAAAATGATACTAGTGGGGCTGGATTCCCTCCAGCCAGCAAGGCCATTGTTTGCAAAACCTTACCAGGCACAGCACAGGGCGGCACTGGACTAAAGCAAGGCACTTGTAGGATTTATGCAAGGATGTGGAATTTTCCACTGTCCAAGGCAGGTTTGCAGTCCTACCGAGGCATATTTTGGTAGGAGACCATAAAAATAACATCATGATGGGTTGAGTAACGTTCAGCTAAGGTTAATGTAATTACCAGGGAAATACCCACTGCTAATTACAGACTGTCGTGTCTTTTAAAGCTGTTATAATCACATTGCTTTCAGAAATGCAGCTGAAGCTCAGTTAATGTAGTCTGCTATCTGTGTGTATGTGACAACATGAGTCAGCTTGAGTGCCTCAAAGGTGGGGCAGGGCCTAAGGTGCTTCTGTTACTGAAAAGAAAGGGACAGCAGTAAAACAGAGGCCTGTGAGCTGTTGTAAAATGGAGAGAGCAAAGATTGCTGTAACCACTGCTTCCACTGGCTGGAGGCGGAGGTAGACAATGGCATTGCCCGCCTCACCTCTGCCCATTGCCCTTGTACCCCCAGCCCTCTCAGCTTTCCAGAGCTTGGGCTTAGGTAAAATAGGCAGTGGAAGCTGCCTCCAACAGCCTTCAATACCTGCCTAATTCAATTCTTTAGGTACTTATTAAACACAATAGAGAGTCCAGTTCATGAAAGAAAGCATTTTTTTTCTGCAGTGTAAGACTTATTCTTGATGATTTAAGACCTATATAAGCAGGCTAAGCACAAAAAAGTCATCACAAGCAGATGCTGTGGCTTACTTCTGGGCAGTTTTCTTGCAGTCCAAATGCTGCAATGCATTTCAGAAGAAGTGCATACCCAAAAACCTATGTACATGTCTTTGCTTTATCCTGGATCCTCCAGATGTAAAAAAACAACCCCAGAACTAATCACTTCCAACACTAATAACAATAATATCAGCATCAATAATACCATATTTTATAGTTCCGTTGTTATGAAAAAAGCCAGAGAGCAATTTCTAAGTGCTGGGCGTAGAAGACAAACAGGAAGCCTGCTCAAACTCCGCCCTGCAAAAGGAGGCTTTGATTCAATGTGTGTTTGGTGACAGCTGAAATAATGGAAGCCAGTCCCTGAAAACAGCACTCTACAAAAGCCCAGACAGATGCTGAGACATCGAGGCACTGGGGTTCTTGTGGGAACTTGAAACTAAAGTAAGAGTTGAGGATTAACTGCTGTTTGTGAACTGGTGTCAGGCACAAAGCCCAAAAAGGACTTGTTCATAGCTATGGCCCTAGGAGTACAGGAAGCGATTGTGCCTGCTGGTCATGGAAAAAGCAGGATTGGAGCTGTGATAAGAAGAGGAGTGCTCTCTGGGGTTTGATTCTCTCTGGTGAACAGGAAAGCAAACCTTCTTTGTCCATACTTTGCAGATCCTCCCTTGTGTCCAAGGAGATTCCCGATTCCATTGTCATCTCCTGATATAAATCAAATGCAAGGGACTACATGTGTATGAACAAGCCAAGTGATTTGGTTCTCTCCCAGCATATACTTGTTTGGTCCTTGAGTCACTATGTGGTCGCATTCTGGCTTGAGAGAGTACATTCTGTCTTCACAATTTTCCATGCATTTTAGTAGGGTTATGGAGCACTCTGCATTTCCAGCACTTATTCTGTAACTTACAGATTTTCTGTGGGGAAAACCAACTGTTGGCAATTACACCCTTAGCTGACTTCATTTTAGCAATGGGGGAAATGACTGGGAGCCCCCGGGGAGACTTTATGGTGCTTTTCCTCTCTCCTTAGTGGACTTTTTCTGATTGCTCTGCCCCTGCAGACATCCCCAGGAAAGAAGCAGTGGTAGCTTTAATGGAAGCAGCCTGTGAAACCGGTCATCTTTGTCCCCATAGCTGCCCCTTCTCCCAAGGGCAGGAGGGGCAGCTGCCACTCTGACCCCCTCCATGCCGTGGCCCTGGTCGGGGATACAGAGAAGGAGAGAAGGTATCTTCCTGGATTTATTGTAAAAAATCATTTGCAGGATGAGAAGGCCAATTTAAATGACACTCCAGCAGCTTTGATTAAAAGTAGTTGCTTGTGTATGGTGGAGAAGAAATGAAACATCAAATAGTGGCTTTTCCCTCTCAGCTTCCTCACGTTTTCACTGCTCCCAGAGCTGTTAGATTTGAAATAAATGTTTGCACATTCATAATTCTATCTAAGGATGAAAACTGATTCCGATTGAATGCTGTGGTGGCTGCTAGAAGATATTTATGCTTATTTTAACGGTGAGGCCCCTACACCAGAAAAACCTTGCTCCTGGAGCACTTTCACACATCTCAGCCCGGTGTTACAGCCCCAGTTCGAGGGCCTTGTGGCAGTCTTGGCCAAACGCCTCCATTTATTTCCAGATGAAGCCATTACAGCGTCGTCTGACATTCAGCTCTGCTCAGCTCCAGGAGGGGGAGCTGTAGGTGCGCGGCTGTGGGCGGTCAAAGGGGAAAGCGAAGGCTGTGAGAAACGCTCGCCCTAGAAATCTGTGATTCCAACAGGATCCGTATTGCCCGGCCTTGAAACATCACAAATTAATTCGAAACATGAGGGTTGAAGTGTTCTTTGTTCTCTATCAGCATGCACCACATCAAGCCTCTGTTTATTTGCATTAAGGTAGCCCGCATTTTTCACCGTATGCCTAATCAGAGACCTCCGCGATAGGAAGTCTGATGCGCATCACACTGCTAGTTTGCCATCTAGTGGTATACTAAAAAACTGATTTTACGTCGGATTTCATAACTTCAATGGAAATATCCCTCCAGAACAGAAACACGAGTTAATTTTTCTGCTAGCTGATTTTAGCAATCTATTATCAGAAGACATCCCATTACTCTCTGCTCAGTGATTATTAATTCCTAGACTTTGCTCTTGGCTCTCCAGGAGCAGAGGCTGGCGCAGCATGGGGACAACTTTGAACTCCACAGAACTGCTGTACAGATTCAGTTGCTGCTCATAACCTTAGGCCTTATTGCTTTCAGTGCTATCCTGGTCTTTTGTGAAGCCATGAGAACAAAATTATCTATTTTTGTACAAGTATAAGGGAATCTCAAAAAGTAGAACCTGAATGGCAGTGTCTATATGACAATGGGCCTTCAGTGAGCATGCACGTCAAGGGAGGATCAATGAAACCTCAAGACCCCCTGACAGATGCTTGTTCAGTCTCTTCCACGAAACTTAGTGATTCTCAGGACTTCACAAACTTTGGGCAGCACAGGAGAGTCAAGGCAGTTACCCTGCAATGCACTGGTTCATTGACTGATGGAGGCAAAATTGCAAAGGGAAAATACCACTTCCCTACAAAGTCTAAGAGTGCTTCTGAGGGATAGCACATCATCTCCCCACTGAGCTGCTGTGGGACAGGAACCTCGTCCCAGCCAGGGTCTTCAACTGATCAGCCTGAAGAGGTTAAAAAGTCCAGAAAGGAAGGCTGGGCTGGGGCATAACCAACAGTTAAGAGTTAGGAAAGTGATGAAAAAGCATTTCAGGGCATGCACGCCACTTGTACCTAATGTCTAGGTTTTATTTCACTCCATCATAAGAGTATAACTAAGAATGTTTTTCCCTTCTAGAATAACTTCCATGCCATTTATTCCTTTAAATATGTTAGGTACATAGACTATTGCTACAGATAGTAATTACTTGGGTACTATTTACTGGCTGTTGGGAAGAGGCAAACTACTGCTACATGGAGTCCAGAGTCCCAGTGCAGCGAGTCAGTCACTGCCTGAAAACTTTATTATCAGTTAATTTAAAGTCTCTGGAGTTTCAATAGCTGTTTTGGCAGCATGCTCAGCCGCACAGGCCACTGAGGACTTCAAGCAATTTTGACCAGACAGTCATTTCTGATTTAAATAAAAAGGGAACAAACAGCAAAAAAGGAAAAAAATCTTGCTCTGGGAAAATCTGGCTTTGAAAAAAGTCTCAGATGTGAAATTCCATAGGGAAAGGAAGACTGGGGAGAATCATATAATGGTTTGGGTTGGAAAGCACCTTAAGATCGTCTAGTTCCAACCCCCTGCCATGAGCAGGGACACCTCACACTAGACCATGGCACCCAAGGCTCTCTCCAACCTGGCCTTGAACACTGCCAGGGATGGAGCATTTACCACTTCTTTGGGTAACCTGTTCCAGTGCCTCACCACCCTCACAGTAGAGAACTTCTTCTTTGTATTGAACCTAAATCTCCCCTGTTTAAGTCTGAATCCATTACCCTTTGTCCTATCACTACAGTCCCTAATGAAGAGTCCTTCCCCAGCATCTTTATAGGTCCCCTTCAGATACTGGAAGGCTGCTATGAGGTCTCCATGCAGTCTGCTCTTCTCCAGGCTGAACAGCCCCAACTTTCTCAGCCTGTCTTTGTATGGGAGGAGCTTTAGTCCCCTGATCATATTCATGGCCTTCCTCTACACTTGTTCCTACGTTCCATGTAATTCTTGTTTTGGGGACAACAGAACTGCATGCAGTACTCTAAACACTTTATTGTTTTACTTCAGAAACACTTGTTTAATCTCTTTGTACCCAAAAGGGAAAAAAGTCTCCATTTCCATTGGCTGCAGAACTTAGTTTTTCATTGTTACAGCAGCAGTGGCTGGAACAGGAAACTGACTTCACAAATAGTACAATTGATCCTGTGAATGGGAAAGGATGCTAAATAACTGTGATCTGTTATATGAAACTGCTTCTATCATGCCCTTGCTAAGGAGCAGGATGGGAAAGAGAGAAGCTAGAAGAGCCATTCTGGGAAAGAGGCACTGTAATGTAATGGGGAAAATTTCAGGTTTTTGGCAAACTCAGTTCATATAGTCAGTTCATTTACTCTGCAGGGTTTTATGCAAAACTGATTTCCTTGCTAGTTTTAGTGTGCTTTTAAAAGGGGCATTTAAATGCTAGTGTGAAAGGCCAGAACAGCAAGTGGAGGGCAGAGGGAAGTTTGCAACACAGGCATAATTTCTTCATGGTAGGAATAGAAGGAACATGGTTATAGATGAAAAATAAAGTCTTTGCTTGTGACACTGATGCAGCACAGACATAGCACTATCAGAAATATCTTAATTTGCAAAACAGTACTAATAAGACAGTAAGCTGTGTTAAAATCTAAAGTAGATCCCTTTGGAAAGATCCTCACTAAACACAGCTACAAGAGCTGGTGACAGCAAGAAGTGGTAGCAACTGCAGCTGCTGTATGTTGTATAAATATCTCTCCCAAGACTGGAAATTAATATACGGGCCTCCTTATATAGTAAATATGTAGAAATGTATACGCAGTGATATTTGAGGAAGTCATCAAGTTCCTTTTGAAAATAAGAATGGCTCAACAGCATTTTCCTTTTTATTTCCTTTGGACTTGTATTGCTCAGCCTTGGAGTAGGGCTATAGGAATCTGTCTGTTCTGCTCTGAAAGCTCCATTTAGCAAGGTATTTACCGTAGTTTAGATACAGCAAAAGACAAATAGATAAAATGGAGCTGGATACCAGCCTATCAAACTCAGAAACGAATGGGCTGACTTGTCTCTGCTGTCATGGATTTATTTCAATTTCAAGCCAGTGGAGAGGAAGACTTAGAGGTTTTCTTAGAAATTCAAAACATCATGTTTCGTTTTTGCATTGAACTGTTAATAACAGTGTACTATACAGTTTGTAAAATGCTTCCGAGACTTGAAAATCAGAACACACAGAGGATGGAAATTGAAAAGTAACACATGAAAGTCCGGCCTTTGTAAATTTTATTTGAGTTGCATTCCACCTGACAGAAAATAGTTGGAAATTAGAATTAAAAAAAAAAATAAATAATTTGAACCATATTTTTTTATCTATTTTTAATTATTGCTTATGTTTCAGTTTATTAAAGTTTAAAGATATTTCCAGTAAATGATTAAGCTGACCTATCAATACTGACGCTTCCAAATCAGTCATAAAGAAAAAGCTACCAGCTAAATATGTTCCTTATTTTCAAGCACGTTTTTAAAAAGAATGCCAGTAATGACAATACATTAAATAACCAAGGCACATTTGTTTTAACTAAAATTTTCTTGCAAAACAGAAAGGTTTTTCAGTAGTCAAGGTCAACGTATCTATAAGTTTTTATTTGGTATATTGATTAGTTACTGTTAAGATGCATCCTTTCCTATTGCTCATTTGCATTATGTTCCTCCATTTCGCCACTAGCATTCCTCATTTGCTTCTGAAAAACCTGCTCTGCTGTGCAGTAATTGTTGGATCACATGTATTTAACAGAGTATTTGATTAATCGATGAACCTTTATCTAGCCCTGGATAATGAAGATGTCTCAGACAGCTGTCCATGCCACTGAAACTGCAAAAGATGGAAGAACAAGACACTTTACACTTCCAAGTTACCTGTATTCCATTCAGTGGGTGAGAGCTTACTGCACACAGAAGTTATTGCAGTAACAGCCATGGCTTGTTGGAGACAAAAAAGTAAAACAGATATGCTGTACCCATTACCTGCAGGAAACAGACACATAACCACAGCTAGAGCCAGGGATCACCTCTGTGGGACAAAGCACCTGTAGGTTGATTTGGTAACTGAGTGGACCTCCATGGCTGCGCTGTCCTGTATTACCCAAAGGAACAAAACAAGATTCCCACTAACTACAACAGCGACCAAACCTTCCACCATTTTCAGTTTATCAGGGTGCAAAGGCAAAAAATTAAATAGAGAATAAGATAGAAAACTGCATAACCTTTGAAAACTGTACTGTACAAAACTTAAAGACTGGAAATGTATTTAAATATTAAGCTAGTGGTTGCTAGGCAAAAGACTTTACGAGAGAAGAATTGTCTTTATAATATAACTTAGTCATCATTACCTCTCTCATCTCAGTTAAAAACGTCCAGGATGCTGTTAAATACAGTACTTTTATCCTGAGTTATGTCTGTCACAGTCCTCTTGCATTCTTTCTCATTTTGCAGCAGGAGAGCACAGTGCATCGGTTCTGGAGGATCATTCCGAGCTGCCTGCGTTACTTATGTAACTCTGGAATCACTACAAAAATATTGACTACATCTCTCTTACAGAGGCAGAAAAGCAGGGGGATGGAAAGCAAAGAAGTCATATGGGCTGGTATATCCTGAGCTGTGTCTTCTAACCTTGTAGTGGCTCAGAGCTAAGTACTGCTGTTGGCAGAAAAAAAAGATGTTATCACACAGATGGTCAGATTCACCTCTCTGAATGAAGAGATGGTGGCAGAAAACAAAAACTACATCAGGTTTTTGAGAGGAGCCTTGGAAATCCTCCACTAATTTTGTCAGATTTTCCCATTATATTCAGCTGCTTTAGGTAGTTTGGAAATCTGAACAAGTCTCCTCAAGAGGCAGACAAGCAACTTGAGCTACTCAGTTTCAATGCCTCCATGAGACCCTGAGTGACAAATACCAGAACTCACTCAGCTTAAACAGTTGGCCTTGCCCCAAAGGCTTTTATATTGATTTAAGCCAAAATAAATCTGTGTTCTTCATTCTGCTATAGCTCGGTTTCTTTCAGAGCTTGCTTATAAAATCTGTAGCAAATTCAAATACTTCTACAGCGCTCTGCACTGAAGCTCGGTTTCAAATTGCAACTGCTGAGTCACAGGTATTAGAGGGAGAATTAACCTATTACATCATTTATTCCTTAGCCTCATGACAAATTAGTCCCAAGAGATGCTGCTCCCACTTCTTCCAATGAGGAATTATTTTATGATCAACAAATCGGTCATTACCACTTGGAAGATTTTCCTGACATTTGGCCAAATAATTATTTGTAATTTTTTTTCCATCTCAAGGTAATCATATCATCTGAGTGCCCTAAAACCACCCTGTAAATGCTAGCAGCAAAGCTTGGAGCCAGGGAACAGGGATTTTGAAAGGAAAAAGTAGATTAGGCTGTCTTATTAATTACAAGGACTGAACTGGTGGTTAAGCTCCTTGTTTTGTCAAAGCTCAAGCACCTGTGAGAAAGCAACAGAACTATTTGTGTGGTTCAGCTGCCTTTTTTTATTTCCCTCTTTTTTTTTCTTATTTAAATTTAACATTTTGCCTTCAAAAGCATCTGGTTACTGACACGAAAATACCGCCTGCTTTGTTGTACTTACACTTTAATTTGGGAGTTGCGCGGCTTAGTATTTTCCCAAAATATTAGTTGTAATACAGCACAGTCTCCATCTGTTCTGAAATAAGCAATACAGATTCTAATATCCTCCCATCTGTATGTGCATTTTTAGTCACACATTGAAGTTTGTAATATCTCTGGTTCAGTCTACATTTCTAGTATAAAACATAAAACTTGTCTGTTCCAAAATTTTAAGTTTTGCTTGTGTGGGCATATATATATGTATGTCAAGTTGTTAACTCTGGGGAAAGGGTTTAAAATCTGCATGTTTGCAATAAGACATTTCTAATTCCTCTTAAATTTAAAGTTTCTGTTCTTGGATTGTGAATCATATAGATAGCTGTCAGGAAAACACCATAAGATGGTGAAATGGGGGGGAAAGAGAACCCTGATCTAAAACAACACTGGGCAAGGCATATTGGTAAACACTTTTTAAACACAGACCAAGGGTTTTGGGGTTTTTTTGAGCCTTACCATGCCCATGACTTATTTATGAGAGTTTGGATGACAAGCCTGAGATTTAGAGTGATTGACAGGTAGCCAAAGGGAGAAAAAAAACATTCCAGGTGAGGCTCTTAGTTGTGGTTTTGTGGAAGTGATGGGGAATAAGGGAACAGAAAACCAAATTAGTTAACCAGACATGGAATGAAAGAAAGAAGTATTTTCACCAAGTAAAAAAACTGTAACCACAGGATAAGCAGAGCTTACAGTCAGCGTTCTTAAGGGTTTGTATTGCCTCATGCTCCTTTTGGTGAAAGTATTTCCATGCTAACAACCATCTATTTAAGAAACAATGCAAACAGATATTACAATAACTGATATTAATGCAGCAGTTGAGAAACCCAGGCCATATTTCTGCTTTAAGGAATTTAGAATGTCCTGGTCCCATGTATTCCAAATTCACAATGAAAATCCAGTATATCAGCTCTATCGTATGTGTGAAAATGGCTCTGTGTTGCAAGTTATACAGACCTGTTTCTCAGGGAATGTGACTGGGCTTCGCATTTCCTGGGTGCCAACGTGCTTGCTGGACTTACCTGGCAGCACAGAAAGAAAACATGGATGCATGGGCAAAGAAGTGAGACGAAGGTCCCTGGTCTGGATGACAAGGGGAATATAAGGCTTCCTGTGGGACACACTGATGTTCAGATTGACTGCAACTACTGCCTCTGTCCAGTGCAAAGAACACACATGAACCTGAAGGCTGGGGTTTGAGGATCTGAGCCGTAACAGCCTTTCAGCACTCTGCAGAAAGTATTTTGGTGGTTTGGGACAAGTCACGCAGACCTTGTGCTTCAGGTTACCATCTCCTTTTTTTTGAGAAGTGGTGTGAAGGTACACTCAGGATTACTTGCACTTGTGTGAGAACTTCAGTCCCTGACAGTGTAGGGATCAGGGTTTTCTATTAGAAGATTGCAGCATAGTCATTTCAGCCAGAATTCTGGCCCTGGTGCCAGCTCAGAGAATCATAGAACTGTTTGGGTTGGAAGGGACCTTAATGATCATCTAGTTCCAACCCCCTGCCATAGCAGGGACACCTTCCACTAGACTGGGTTGCTCCAAGGCCCATCCAACCTGTCCTTGAACACTTCCAGGGATGAGGTGTCTACAGCTTCTCTGAACAGCCTGTTCCAATGTCTCGCCACCCTCATAGTAAAGAATTTCTTCATAATAGCTAATCTTGATAATGATCTTTAAAGGTCCCTTCCAACCCAAACCATTCTATGATTCTATGAGAAGTGTCTTAGAAGTCCTCATTACCAGAACCGGTAGATAATCCTTTCCATGCTCCACCACCCCAATCTGCTGAGTCACCTACTGTCATTTGGCAAAGAAGCTTAGCACTAAACAATGTATAAGTAAAGAAAAATATTTCTCTTTGCCTGTTGTCAATTGTAGCATTCCATTGGATTCCCTAAATCTTTATGTTATAGATAGTAACAAGCAGGAAGTCTGGTCCAATTTTTGTTTGACTCTTGCTTATTTTTAATATCCCTGTTAAATTCTTTCTAAAGAAAGCTCTCACAGTAGTTTAATTTTCCTCTCCTGCAGAGGTCTTTTTAATCTGCAATTCCTTTTGTAGTCTCTCTCCACACTTCATTTATATATAATCTGTAACTTCTTACTCAGGTGAGGTTGACAGATGTTTGCTCACTGCTGCAGATATGCTAGTCCAATAAATACTTTGGGCTAAGGTTTGCACCAAAGCATTGCAGATGTGCTGAATCCCAGAAACTACCAGGAAAGCACATCTGAAGAAGCTGTGTTGTGAGCTTGGTGGAATAGAAATTATTTTGCTGTTAGGAACAAAGTAATCTTTAAAAACACCAGACTATTGACCAGATACATTCTCTCTGATGACAGATATTACCAGATATTTTGGATGATGGCTCTTGAAGAAGATAAAAGAAACAGTGAGTCAAGAGGAGAATTTCCATTTACTTCAATGGGTTCTGACCCAGAAATTCAAACACAGAGTGATCATTCTTAAAAATTCTACCAATTACCTAGTAATCATTTCTCCAGCTTACTAAGTTTCCCCTTTACTTTGATTTAGCAGTTGAACAGTTTTATTTTTAATGCCATGATCAGCTTTGAGAAGTGCAAAATAAAACCATAGCATTCGTAGGTCTCCAATTCGAATAACTACCACAGCATGTTTTTGTGAAACTAAGGAAACAAGGGCCTTAGAAAAAAATATGAAACAATACAGAATAAAATTATAAGCAGATGGAGTAATTTTACTTCTAGCATACTCTGGTTGAAGTACTCAAGGCACTGTGACAATAACAATTCACTGCTACATGTACCGACTATGTTGTGATTTTAAGGATGACTTCAAACAGAAAATGTCGCAGGCAGGTTGAAATGTCAATTAGTGCAATATTCCTTAATAACCCACAGTTTCATTTCTTCCCCTGTGAGTGCTAGAGAGATGGAAAATGTTGCACATTTAATCCACTCGCCACTAATTTGATTC
Organism: Psittacus erithacus; assembly: GCA_009867235.2. Taxonomy (NCBI): domain Eukaryota; kingdom Metazoa; phylum Chordata; class Aves; order Psittaciformes; family Psittacidae; genus Psittacus; species Psittacus erithacus. Next base: position 22,079 of record WYDI02009786.1, read on the forward strand.
TTTTGGGCTTTTCAAGGTACATTTTATTCCATCTTGGTCATTTAGAAACAATGTTCTACCAGAGTACAAGAGAAAAGTGTCTTACAGAGGAACCGTTAATTCAGCGCAAAAGCATGCGGGAGAAAAAGTGGAAAAGTGCATTCAGATTGCAGGCCAAATAGAAGGTGTGTAAGGTAACATCTGCTTTGGTCAGGTTTTGCCCAGGGGAGGCATTGAGTGTGGTGGAAGGTGGAGAACAGCTGCCTCCATTGATGCTGAAGGCACCAGGGAAGCACAGCCCTGAGACTTCCAGCCAAACTTTCAGGCATTTTCAGTGGTCTGGCCACTGCCCTTCTTTGTCAGCTGTGTCTCATTTAAGAAAGGAGGCTGAGGCACCTGGAGACTCCTTCTATGAGAGCCCACAAGAGGAGGCAGGCTCAGTTGGCTTAACTGCACTCTGAGGCAATGCTCAAGAGAGATTTGGGGATTGGCCCCTATATTTTATAATAGCAGTGGACCCATCTAGACAGGAAATTATTCAGAAACAGCTATTGTGGTGGTGCAAATTCCCACTCAGCATAAATCTGCTTTAGCTTTCAAGTCTGGACGAGCTTTTATGCTTTAATATCTATGTAAAGGCAATAATTGGTGTGAAATCAGAAAATAGAAGCTAAAAAAAAAAAGTAAAAAAGAAAACTAGGCTTTGAACAGGCGATACACTTATAGAAACAGTTGTTGTATTCCAGGGGGAGACCTCAGCTGCTGATTCGTGCTTGGGGTGCGAGGATCAGCACGACGATGTAGGTGGCATAGGTAAGTGTTACCAAAGGCTGTCCTACTTAAGCACTGTCCTCCTCTCAGCTTCTTAACACAAAAAAACACTAGCCTCATGCATTTACACTGCTTCCAGGGGTGAGGTACCTTCGCCTGACGTACTGTTGTGTTGTATAGATGTACTGTCTGCTGTCATCTGCAGCTTGCTAAAGTCAATATCCTCTTTGCAGCACCACCAAGTCATGTAATCAGACTCCCATGAGAAAGGAGAGAAGGCATCGACTTTAAATAGCCTCATGTTTACCAAATCTTTGGGTCTGAGGAGTCTGTAATGACTACTGAGCAGTCACAGCACTAGTCAGCTGAAGATTATTTCTGTGTTCATATCTAACCCTTCCCCTTTGCAGTGACCACAACATGGTTTTTGGGGTCTCTTCCAACTACCTGGATCTCAGGCCCTATCACACTTGCTGAAAGCAGCCTAGGTACAGCCCATAAACTGAGCTGAAGTACAAACACATAAACATGACTTTTCTTCTATCTCTCAGCCTCTGTGTGTGCCCTAAAGTCTCTTCTGAAACTGAACAATAATATGGCATGAAATTTTCCTTGATTAAAAACAGACCCAAGATTATCTGCAGTAGATGTTTATAAGTGAGACAACAGCAGTAAATTGTTCTGCTGCTTGTGATTTTATTGCAAGTCCTGTCTAGAAGCTGCTTTTCTCTAGGGCTCTGAGAGGTCTGGGGAAATCTTCAGTTTTTCATAAAAATAGGTTTTTAGCTGGGATTTAAAGAAAATTTCATGCAGAAAATGGTATGCAGAAGGTTGGAGACAAGAAAGCAAACAGAAAGCCATACTGCCTTTCCTACACTGTCAAGATTTTAAGAAAAACCTTATGATTATGCAGAGGAAGATATTTACCCCAAATTTCAAACATTCTGGGCTAGCAATACTGAAATTGTCTCTATGGGAACTACCTCAGGCTTACTGAGTATTTTTAAGTCTTCTTTCTCCTGTTTTACAACACTTTCATGTGTTTAAAGAGATTTCAGAAAATCTACTCTGGCTTCCAAAATTTTTGGATGAACCATCAGGTATCCAAATTTCTCCCAAAACAGCATGACATTTTTTAGAGAAAACTCGTGAGCGACCTCATACTTTTCTGTTGAATATGGTTTACTTTTACATATTCAACTTTACTGTTGGATATGCAGCCTTTTTTGCAAAGCCTGAGACAGCCCCCTGGCCACATGACATTTGAGGAGACAGTGCTGGCCTGCTGCAGCATCCCTCCAGGGCTGAGGTTGATAAATAGCTGCGCTTCCCTGGTTATAGTGCAGCCTTATGGGTCCATTCACATTCTGGGGCATCTTCATGCATGGCAGTAAGAGGTTCAAAGTGTCAACTGACCTGTTTCTGAGATATTTGATTTATAGAATAAAGTAGGAGCTAGAAAAGCTGTGCTGTAAATGAGAACTGCAAAATAACCCACTGCACTTGAGCAGGATAGCATGGAAGTCAATTTTGTGGCCCACTCCTGGTGCACAGGCATTGACAGATTGTACAAATTACAGACTTGCCATATCCATGATAGCTTGGGAATGACTTGCTCTTGATGGGAAGGGTCCAGGATTAATGTTGGGACCACAATTGACCTTTGGATTCAGAAAAATTATGGCAATGGGCAATGTCCAGTTTAGTCTTTTTAAGTTGAATGGAAGGGCAGAACTGGGACATGGGCTAATTGATTCTACTGGAAATGCTGGAGGAACTGTGCTTACACAGGAACTGTGTTTTGGTTCAAAAGCCATAGGAAATGTTGCTGAGTTTCCGCAAGATTTGTTACTCCTCTTTCATTACGTCCCCTCTCGTAAGCCACTAGAGGGCCCTGAAGTCCATCTTAATAGATCAGCATAGCTGGCCGGAGGTTTTAAGGGCTATGAACAGAAGCCAACTTGTTTTCTATCATTTTTGCACTTTCTGGGCTTGCTATTATGAACGGAATGTGTGGGGTGAGTACAATCACAAGAAAATAAGGATGTGGGGAAGAGGATACCTTGAAGGGTAGCATCACCAATTGACTTCCACCGCTTAGAGAAGAGAGTGACTTTCTGGAGTTTGGTGGGCTGCTACCTCCTCAGCAGTGCCGGGAAGTCAGACATATATGTAGTAGGTTCCCTGTGTGTGCACAAGAGGCTTGTGATTTCATACCACACCCTGTGAAGGTGTTTGCCTTATGTTAAGCCTTACCTCAAGCCTTAACTCTATAGCTTGTCTTCTGGTTGTGGAGGAGTGAAGTAGCTCGGTTCCGCTTGCTGTGGAGTGTGAGGCATGGGCAGAGTGACTACTCTAAGAAACAAGGAAAGACTCTTTTAGAGCAATACTTCTTTCTCCTTGTAGAGTTGAATGGAGTGGGTGAGCTGTTCTGTTCTTTATTTATGGATGTGTCTCAACAGAGAACTTTAGTGCTGCTGGTCATCCTTCGGAAGAACACTTCCTTGTGCTGTTTCTCTTTGCAGTCTAGAGTAACACAGAGACCTTTGAATGTGTTTAGAAACGTGTAGTTTAAAAACACCTCCAGATTTTTTCCTTTTTGCTTCTCTCTGTCATGTTATGGCACCAGGTAGTCTACTCGCTTCCCAGGAAGGACGAGACCCTTGTATCCACCTCTCCTGCCCCCCTTTGGGCAACTCACAAAATCAGAGGGTGTTCATTTAACTTATCAGGAACCCCATAAGCAGCATGTCAGGGCAAATCCCTTTACTTGTGACAGGATACAGACTCAAGATAGCCGTTGATAATGACTGTCCTGGGTTCAGCAGTAGCAGTCATTTTTTCTCCTTCTTAGTATCTGGTGTAGTGCTGTGTTTCTAACTTTCTGTCTGGGAACAGTATTGATAATACTGATGTTTGTAGTTACTGATTATAATGACTACAAAACCAGATTTGGGTTACAATAACAACAATCAAAACCGATCCGTGATAATATTAATAGCTAGCAAGATGTTAGTAAATAAATGAGCATAACACAGAGCTCTTACCCAATAGGCATCCCTATGAGGCTGAGAAGAGAGATCCAGCCTGTTGACTGATCCCAGACATTTCAATGGAGGACTTCTCACACAAAATCCCCCTTCTCTTTTGCCAATTTATACTATTTCTTTACTTTCAGGTGAAGCTTGAGTGACTCTAGTCATAAATTCCTTTCATACCTTTGTTAGGATTGGTGTGAATTTTCCTTGCTTTGATTTAAAGGTACAGGCTAAAAGAATTTCAGAGCGCAAGCTCAGTGAGGGGTGGTCACAGCCTGGGCGGGGGTCTCTGTTGAGGTGGGTGTGTGTTTTAGTATTATAATGAAGCAAAGTTCAGCTGCAGGACATGTTCTCACCATCACTGCTGAGGCAGCAGCTGCGATCCATCTTTCTTGACAGCAATCAGGCAGTTATCTTCTTTCTCCCTGATAACAGGGATGAGCCGTGGTACCTCTGCCCCACTCTACTCCCCATTTCAAGGATGTTGCACAGGTCTTATCTGTTCCGAGGGCACTCTGTTCCTCTTACAGCTGCTCTGATGTTACAGTCTCTGAGCTGAGCTTTGTGAAACCGAATTTCTCCATTTTCCCCAACCTCGGTTGTTTTTCCTACACTCTTCCCATTTGATTTTCCAATCCCTTTATTAAATAGGCCTGCCTTCTCACATGCCATAGTCTCAGTCTGCGGGGTTTCAGTTAAGACCTCTAAAGTGATGTTAAATTTTTGGCAGCCCTTTCAGGACTGATACTGAAAGCTAGGTCTTATGAAGACAGAGTATGTCATTGGGACCAACCATTCCCTCAGTCTTGTTCTAGAAGAGTGTGAAATACTGGTCACTGAAATACAAAAATGTCACCATGATTTTTATAGCTTTTGCTGAAACATGTATAATTTGGTGAGTGAGAGCTAGAGCAGCTGACTCCACAATCTGAAGAGGGCAAAATGTGTTCCAATAATAAAATGCTAAAATTGCCAGAAACCTTCCTAAAATACTTTGCCTGTGACGTATAAGGAAACATACTGCAATGTAGACTGGCCCTGCTGGCATTTCCTTGAAATGACCTGCATAACGCCAGTGTCCCTTTCATCCCAGAGTAAAAAGTAGCTGTTCAAAGTGACTTTTGTTATCCAGTTAACACACTGTGCTTACATAGCCCTGTCTTGTGGAATGCTGACACTGGATACAAATGAGGCATAAGCTATGTGTTTTCCCTCAGGGTTAATTTTGCCATTCCAGAAATGAATTACACATTTGCATGAGAAATAATGTTTCAGACAAATGCATGGCTGCCAGGCTAGAGATTGTGATTAATGATAATGGGTGAATGAATGCTAAAGAGTGAACATCCCCTCCTGCTTTTTTTTAAGCTAATCTTTTCCTCATTAGCAGTAATGTGAAAGATATTAATATATATGTAAGTAGCCACCATGTTTATTGTACACAAAGACTTAACTCTCCAGCAAGATAGCGTGAATGGAAGTAATCTCAGATATTTTTATAGCATCTGATTTAGTCATCTGGACTCCTTCTATGGTAAGTAGAGGAAAAAAGGCACTTCTAAAAAATTTTTCACTTCATCTTAACGTAGATGACTATAATACATTATGTGGCTCATGTCTGAGACGTATACATTCCTCTCCTTTAATTATAATAGATGTCTCAATGACTACACGAGTTACATATTATATGTTTCTAGATTTTGGCAAGATTAATCCCACCTGCCCTGTTGGTGTGGTCATGCAAATCTTATATTTGTTTGCGCTAAATTACCAAGTACAATGTGTGTCCTGCATATGTGGTCACTGCAGCACTTGGGAGTGAAAAGCATAAACAGCAGGCAGCTGCCAGCACAAAAAGGGGCTTGGGAGAAACTGCAGCTCCCAAGAATGATAGAGTTCAGTTATTCCAAGGGAAGTCTCTTGCCCAGCTTGGGACTCTTTGGACATGCAGATGCACATTACTCTTCTGCAGCTGTGGGATTTCTGGAGGAACTCTGTGGGTAAGTGTAGCCAAGCTGCTGCCTGAGAAAAGCCTGTCTAGAGGGCTTTGGGTTAAGGGTACCCAATTCTGTGGCCTGAGCACCTTTGCAGGTTGCCTCTTGGAGCCCTTCTCAATCCCATCTGCCAGCATCCCTCCAGGAGTGATGAGTGCTCTCTGCCAGGTGCCTGAGCTGGAACAAAGGGCAACGAGGGTGGCACAGGAGCAGAATGGAAGGATGGAGAAAGGGGACTGTGATAAATCATTTAAAATGCACTATCACTCTTCATGGAGTAGTTTAATCCACTGTCTGTTTTTTTGGTTACTGCCCTACTGCAGGTGTTTTGTTTGTTTTATGGGTGAATGTTCTTTTCTCAAAACAATAAAGCTTTCCTGTTAAGGAGTGGTTTGAATTAGCAGTAATTTAGAACACTGTTTTGTTTGGAGTTTTTTTGTTTTGGTTGGTTGGTTGGTTGGTTTTTGGTTTTTGGTTTTTTTTTCTTTTTTTTTTTTTTTAAGAGAGCATAAGTAGAATTATAAAATGCTTGATAGTATTTTAATTTCTTCTGTATTTCTTTCTTAAGCATATTTTGGGTCTTGAGGGATGTTCGTACTAAACGCATGGCTTAGTTCCAAGTGCCTTCCTTCTTAAAACCCATGTGCTTTGGGCCAGATAGGATGACAGAATATCTATTATTTTTATAGCTCACATGTTGGGTTGACAGCATGAAAAATGTTTTATCCTTGTGATAAAAATTAAACATTCCTGCCTAATTTAAAAAAGGGATTGCCTAAAGGACTTGTTTGCTGTAAGTGTTTATATGTTTCTGGGATCCTTTTCTGTTCTTTAGGAACAGTTCTGAATGCTTTCGCAAACATCTCTCATTATTTAGTAACTTATTTTTTTTCAGTTGTAGGTGGTTTACAAACTCCTAAAATATCTCTGTGGACATATAGTGCATTAATGGGATGGGGAGGGTGTTTTTGCAGTGAAGGATATGGAGTATGAAATATCTCTGGGCAGGATACTGCATTTTAGTGGCTGATTGTATAGCTCATTCAATATGGGATGAGGAGCAAGATTTTCTCTCAAGTAATGGTGTTTTTTTGTTTGCTTTTGTTTTTTTAAATAGTGCCTCTGGGAAATTTAGAAAATAATTAGAAACCCCATTTAATGAAAAAACACTTTAAATAATGATGTTCTTAGAAAAAATAAAGTTCTTTGAAATAAGAGTTAAGTTTATCTCACTCTCCTTCAGGATAATGAATGATAACATATTCAGATGGCAAAAGGTATCTTTAGAAACATGATATCATCACAGCTAAATCTTTTTGATTGATCCCACGCAGTAAGCAGGACACTTGTGGCAGCCTTATACACATTATTCTCTCCTTGAACTTCAGATCCACTTTGCATTTCTTTTGTTAATTTCTCTCATTGCCTCTATCTCCAGCACTGGTGAGGCATACCCAGAGTACTGAGTCTAGTGTTGGGCTCTCAAGTGCAACAGAGACAGGGAAATACTGGAGCCAAGTACAGCAAAGTAGCATGAAGAGATGGGAGCATCTGACAGCGAAGGAGAGGCTGAGAGAGATGATACTGTTAAGCCTAAAGATAAGATGATCTTATCAGTGTGTATAAACTTGTGATGGGTGAAAGCAGAAGGAGCCAGACTGATCTCAAAGGTGACCAGTGACAGAAGCAGAGCTAATGGACACAAACTGAAATGCAGGAGGTTTCCTCTGAACACAAGAAAACACTTTCCTACTGGCATGGTGGTTTAACTTTGGCACAGGTAATCTGATGAGGTTGTGAAGTCTTCATCCTTGGAGTTATCCAAAAGCCATCTGGACATGGTACTGGGCAGCCTGCCCTAGGTGACCCTGCTTGAGCAGGGGTGTTGCACTAGACCATCTTGAGCCCCAGCCCTTCTGTGCTTCTGCCACTGTTTCTGCAATTAGACAGCAACCAGGAGAGGCTCTGGCTGAGCAGCCTTGGTAGTGCTGTAATTTATGTGCAGGTATGAGGTTTTGAAGCAGGTTTTATGTTGAATTACATAAATACAGAAATACAGACTGAGAAGTTTCATTTCCACAGCTAAATAGAGCCAAAGACCTGAACAGAAAGAACAGACATCCTGCACAAACCCCTGTACATTAAAAGCCATAATGCCCAGCCCAAATGAATTAATAATAAAATAGGATTTTCAGAGGTTATGTAGTCTCTTTGTCCCCAGGCAGAGTTAACAGTATCTAAATCATTCCTGGCAACTTTTCCAGTGGTTAATGATCCTTACTATTAGAAAGTTTCTTGATATGTAAGTGAAACTTCAGTAAAAGTTGGCCCTAGAATTCTATCAATGTGTCTTCTTGACATAGTGGTCAATGAACAGAGTTTATTCACTTTGCCTCTCAAGAGCCTTGTACACTTTGCAAGGCTGCTGCCATTCTCTCCTCAGTCTTGTCTCCTCCAGGCTGAACAACCCCTCCAATTCCTTTAACCTTTTCTCACTAAATATGCAGAAAAAAAACCATGGGAGACTGCCCTGGGTTCAGCAGTAGCAGTCATTTTTCTCCTTCTTAGTAGCTGGTGCAGTGCTGTGTTTTTGACTTTCAG
>WYDI02009786.1:30561-45296 GCA_009867235.2 Psittacus erithacus
GGAGGAAGCAGACAGGACACCTGACCCAAACTAACCAAAGAGGTATTCCATACCACAGCACGTCATGCCCACTATATAAACTGGGTGCAGTTACCCAGAAGGGCGAGATCACTGCTCGGTCAGGTTGGGTATCGGTTGGTGGATGGTGAGCGGTTGTATTTTCTTCCCTTGTTATTTCCATCATTATTATTATTATTATTATCATTATTGGTGGTAGCAGCAGTGGTTTGTGTTATACCTTAGTTGCTGGGCTGTTCTTATCTCAACCCGTGGGAGTTACATTCTTTTGATTCTCCTCCCCATCTCTCCGGGAGCAGGGGGGAGGAAGGAAGGGGGAGGAGTGAGAGAGGGCTGCATGGTACTGAGTTACCAGCTGGGCTTAAACCACGACAGAGACTTTACATCCAAGTAGTGCAACATGTCTGTATGTTATCTGCCTAGTCCAAGTGCTACCAAGTGAACAGAGCAGTGCTCTCAAACTGACCCATAAAAACAACCTCTGGTGTTATACATGGCATGTACTGAAAGAAATGAGCTGGCAAACCCATTTAGAGGCTTTAGGAACATTATATTAACAATAGAAGCAGTGGTTAGGACAAAATATATGTACCCAAATGAAAGAGTGTCCCCGCAAGGGAAGACTGACAGTGGGTGTCCAGTCCCTGGTGTCCCTATGCTCCTTGTCTCTTCAGGTGGTACCTGAGCCTTGGAGCAGGAGTTTACTGCAGATTCTCAGCTGAGATGCTTTGACACTTTCTGATGTGGAGGAGCCTGTTTCCTTCCCTTAGTTTCACTGGGAATACAGGGAGAGCTGGCCCTGCTCTAGGCACAGATCTACATTTCCAGAGCTCATGGGTGATCTCCTCCCTGGGGGCAGCCTCAACCCCTGTGGTATAGCTGAGATGTACTTGCCTGGAGGATGCGATGAGGTGAACCACAGAGCACTTTAAAGCCCCAAACTCATCAAAGTCATGCCCTGCTTCGCCCTGATGGGGAAAAAAACCTGCACTAGCATTTTCTTTGCTACCTGAGAGCACCAGGTGAACTTTTGCCTCCAGCTACCACCAGCTGCCTGAAGAGAGCTGGAGAAGGGAAATGAACAAATACAAGAAAAAAAGAAAAGAGAGCAGAGTTAAAATTATGTGAGGAGGATCCCACTCGCCCCATGTCCTCTCCTCCCAGCCTGGTCATGCAGTAAAGGTCTGGAAAGATGAATTTTACTCTGTATTTGTTCCAATACAAAGCTGAAGGAGTTATGGATGCACTAAATTCAACACAAGCAATTTTACTCTCCTCCAGGGACAGTAATATTTACACAAAGACAACTTAAAAAAATAAGAGGAGATAAGTCTTATATGCTGAGTTAATGAAATCTGTAGCTTCTGTAAAGATAATAGGGCTATAGACAATAAACCAAGAAAACTACTAAGATTTGCAGTCACAAAAAGTTGCTACTATAGGAAGCAACAAGGAATGAGAGTCTGCCCTTAGCAAAGCTTTTCCTCAGTCATTTCACTTTGAAAATACCTTGAGAAATAAGCTAAGGTGAATTCTGACATCAAATTTCTGTAAAATGAATAGAAAGTCACAATGATTTTCTGTGTTACCGAGTCTGTATTTTTATTCAAGTGACCTCATTTAATAAAAACATATAAGAGACGAATCAGGCCCAAAGTACTGAAGCGAATAAAATAATTTAAATGTAAAGTGTTAAAATTAGAGCGCAGTTTTATGTGTTCTGAAATGTACTGATGCCTTCAATCTCTCTCACGTATTACTGAAGCATGCACTATTTCATTCAAAATGCTGTAGTATAATTCTTCTGTTAACCTCCACTGATTTTAATAGGATATTACGGTTTTAACCAGTGTAGAATTAGAACAAAAATAAGAAGTTCTAATGCAGGCATTTGCTTTTACAGACCTCTTTCAGATGTCCTTGATCATGCTTTGCTATGAACTTTGAAATCACTTTTAAGCCTGCTCTGTGGAGCCTCCAGAGTTATTCCTAACTCTATAGAAAATGCTGGGTTTGGGCATTTCTTGAAGCAGGTTTCTATGGCAGTTTGCAAGGTTTGCATTTCTCAGGTAAGCAAGCAGATAGGCTGCACCTACAGATGTTTTGGGTACCACAGCAGGACAGGCTTCATGGGTGAAGTCTAAGTTTTAAGTATAAGTCCTTAGTGACTGTTCTGACCCCTTTTTATGAGACCGGGCAATATAGAAGCAAGATCAGCTAGGAACACGGAAGACAAATACATTTGATAGTCCAACAAAATGACAATAATTTGAGAAAGGTAGAGGGTTTGAGTTAAATTTAAGATGTATGGGGTTTAAAGTTTTCTCTGACAGAATGTCAATTGTATTACATTTATAACTTGAGGAAAAAAGGAATATAATTTTTCAGTAGTTTGAGGAATGAGGCATTGGTGACAAAATGCTTCTCTGGGAAGAAAAACAACAAAAAGCTTCTGTCACAGACCATGGGCTTTCCAACCTACGGTCACCTCACTTGCAGGAACTGCTGATATCAGTGCTATAGCATAAAAACCTATTGGGGCTAGCATCAGCTTAACTTTGGGTTTTTTTATTACTGTCTTAAAAAAACCCAAACCAGTTCTGGGTGAAGGTTAGAAAACAATTTTAATTAGTTTTTTAAAATAAGATTATTGAGCCCATGTTTTTTATTTGACATCCATATCTACTCTCTGCTTCTCTCAACAGCCAGGAGCTAAAAGAGGTCAGCAAAGAATAGGTCTGGAAAAATAAGTGTTTGTCTAGATAAGAATATAAAACAGAGTTGTAGGACATGTTTTGAGTGAAAAAATGTAGAAAAATGGCTTGGGAAAAAAAGTAAAATTAAAAAGATACTGAGATATTGTGTGAGCTTTTGTTGTTTTGCAGATACAAAACAATATTCAAAACCATTTGTCACAATGGTTAATTTCAACATTTTTCAAAGTAAAATGCTTCACTTTCCAAACTGAAATTACTTTGATTTCAGCCAAATCCCATCATTTCAAATGAACGGCACTGAAAGCACTGAATTGATTTATGATGTTTCTGAAAAAAAAAGGAAAAAAGTCCTGTTCAGCTGTAAATAGCCAATCTCTTGACTCTGTAATAGTTTTTAATGTTTCAGTTTATATTCTGACCAGAAAATACTACATTTTGTAGTTGTTAATGAAAAAAAGTAAAACGTGCAATTTTCTTAGCTGCTGAGGTAGTAGCAATTCATACCATCATGAAGAATAAACCAGACTACACTCAGATTAATGATTGGAAGGAGAAAAGGCATACAATGTTTCACAATAAACTGTGCTAATCAAGTATGTGGTAAGAGAAACAGCCACATTGAGTTTGAAGGTAACATAAACAAAAGGGAAGTAATAATGATTCACTGATAGAGCTGTAACATAAGTAGTCCTGTCTTCTTTGAGAGGGAGTTTTGACCAGTAATTGCTAACTTTCACTAGCATGGCGCTTAGCAGTTTTATCTTGAAGTTTTGGCTTAATTCGATCAATTTCTTTTAGTAGCGGTAAAAAAAATAATGAAAAATAGAAAATCCCCTGAGATAAGGAAAAGCATCCCTGGGGAGGGAAGGACAGAGTCAGTCAGTCACCTTTTCCAGCTTTTGCAGGATTTGGGAAATCTGATGAAAACTCTTCCTGTTTGTTTTTTATTCTATTTTATTTTTTTATTCATCAGTTTTCCCCCATATAGAGCATCATCCTGGTTTGGAGAATTGCACTGGGTGCAGTGGGGACCTTTATTCAGCTATGGAGTAGAACCTCAATTAGCAGAAAACCTGTTTTGTAGCATTGACCCAGCTCTGACGTTCCTCAAGCTGAGTCCTTGAGACAACTGGCAGCTGCAAGGCATAGCATGTAGTCTGCAGGTGGTCTGGGGTTCTGTATCGCAAGGGTAGATTTTAATGAAAGAATGGTGGTAAGAATGCAGGGTGCTTTGTGAGAAATGAGCAGTTATTTGCAATGTTTTGTTTTGTTTGGGTTTTTTTTTTTTCCTTTTTACAGTATGGGCCTTGTCTTTTGCATGCGCCTCATTATTTGCTTTACATTTTCATTCCTGCATTGTTTTGCCATTCTCATTGATTTTTTTTGTCATTGACATACAATCAAACACACCACTTGAGATAGATTTCTGGCTCATCTCTTGGCAATAAATGTTTGTCTTGTTCCAAGCTTTTCCATGGTGGGGACTGATCCGAAGCTAGATGTGGGTTGTGACATTCCCTTCCATAGATTAGGGCTGTTAGCATCCCCACCGGGGTTCCACCTCTGTGGATGGCACTGTACAGATGTCAGACAGCAGCGAAGCGAGGAGAGTTCCCCTAAGTCTTGTTCTGTTCTCATAAAAATATAGGGCATTGGAGTAACCAGGATACTTGGATGAGATTTCCCCTGCAAAAAAGCTGGGAGGTGTGGTGAATAGGGAAATGCAGCAGTACTCCTAGATTTCCTCATGTGCTTTTCCTTTCCTTGGTGCTAGAAGCTGGATTTACAGGAAGAAAAACTGCTCATAGAGATCTTTGATCAGTATCTAGAGACTTGTCTGAAGGATGCAATTAAAGCTGAAAATGAAGGTAGTAGATTCTGAAAAGAGTTCGATGTAGTTCAAAGAAGAGATTTGACAAAATTATGTAATGTGTGGCACAAGAATAGCACTTCTGTATAGTAGAAAAAAAAAAGACAACTTACTGTGAAATTGAAAAAAGCCATTTTAAAACTGATAAAAGAAAATGTGCTGCTATACAGCATACTGTTAGCCTGGAACTCCTCATAGTTCTTATCACAGGCAGTTGTTGGCTGGGCTGATCATGACTTGCTGGAATACTGAGAGAGCTGATGGTAAGCCACTGAAATAAACTCACCACTTAAATGTGCATAGACACAAGCATGAATTTTAAATCATATATTCTTGGTTTATATGATCTCCTTATTAATAAAAGCAAGTGGATTTTGCTTTCAATGAAATATAAAATGAATCAGTAAAAGATGCTGCCCTTCAGTGGAGCTAGTCTTTGTGTGAGATGCTTGCAAAAATAGTTATTTTTCCATTCTGCTCTGATTTCAGGCCTGTGGCTTAAAATATATGCCCAGACAATTGCACAAGGTGACTCAAACCCACATCCCTAGTGTTTTAGATGACAATAGTAAACTCTTACAATAACAATAGGCTTTTCTCCATTATTTCGTTTTCTACGCAGGTGGCATATTATGTTATACTTCTATTTCATGTTTCTAGACTTCTATATTCAATTTTTTTACTTTATTCAAGGTTTTTATTTTATATGTAAAGGTTGTTGTATACATTTAAACAAGATTTTTAGAGTGGAAGATGCAGAAAGGGATAAATATCCAACTACCTCCACTTTCTCATGGTTAAACGAGTCTGGAAGAGAGTGGCAAATCCACTACATTGTTCATTTACACTGATTTTTGTTTTTCACTCGTGTGTCTCTGACATTCCATATGTTTATCTGAAGTGTCTGAGCAAGACACATTGGCAACCATCTGTCATTGATTTTATTTTCATTGCACTCCGTTAATAGCAAAGCTGTTTGTCTTCAAGGGCCTTGTTCAATCAAAAAATTGACTAGTTGTGATTGCATAGGGGGTGGTGCTCTCCGCTGCTGAAAAGAGCTCATAGAAATAGCTTGGGTTTCCATCTAGTGTAATGAAATTAAACCGCATGAACAGCTGACTCATGTGGTAGCTGTGTGCTTGTTGACCGAGTGTGGACCATAAAGACACATTGCCCTTCTGCCATTGGTGCACAATAGGATGAAACTAAGGTGCAGAGCCATGGCTGAGGTCCATCCCCCTGCTCACCACTGCTCCCATGTGTGCAGCTGAAGGTGCAGAGATAGGAGCAGTATAATGGAGGCATTGGGAGACTGCTGGGAGGAAAGGGGAAAGGATCACCTCCAGTTCAGCTGCCTTCTGCCCAGCCTCTGGGCTAGGAAGAGGATAAAAATGTTCAACTACATCCACAGAGAAAAAAAAGGCCTTTTTCTTCCAGTCTCTCAAGTGCCCTGCCTTAGGGAATTGGTTAACGGCTAGTCTGGAAAATATTCCCTTGGAAAATATTCCCTTGGAAAATATGCTGTATTTGTCTATTGTATACTTGTTGCTTGTATTGCTGCTTGTTGGGATTTAAACAAATTTTATACAAATGTTGTCTTTTTGCTTTCCTGGTATGTTGGTGATGTTCTTTAATAACAGGGTAGGGCTGATTTTTCGATTTTATTTCTATAACTTTCTATGTTTCTATACCTTTCTGTGATACAATGCAACCATTCTAGTTTATTTTATATATAATATCCTGCAATATATACCTAGATATTTAATTCTGTCTACCTTAAAAAGGAAGTCAGTCCACAATTATTCATATAGAGCTTAATCTTCAAATAGGCGCACAAAAAACTGGCTTGGTAGAAAAGATACAGGGCACTGAGCAGGATTAAATAGACCAGAAAGCATCAGCTGCTTTCAAAGGCATTTTCTCTCAGCGCTTATTTCCAGTTAAAACAAACACCTAAGATGCTTTGCAAAAAGTGTATTCAGTAACAGAGGATCTTCCTAGATGTTACCTTATCCTACTCTGGGCTTTTGACAGGCTCTCTTATCAGTATGGATCTGTGTCATTTGGTGATGTAGAGGCCTGACCTGCTCATTCCTACCAGTGGTGCAGTTTGCATGGGTGTTCCCTGCTGTACTTCACTGAGCTTGAGCATTTCTACAGGGTGGTTTGACTTTGCCTGACAGACCTCTCCTGGAGCAAAGAAATGGATTAAGAAATGCCTGGAATAAGAAGCGATTCACATGGACTACTTAGGCAGAGCTGGTAAGGTGGCAACCGCCAAGCAGGACAATGAATTTGGTGCAGTGAGTGATCTTTTCACCAGGCAAAACAAGAGGCAGAGGGTGATACCAGACTGTAGGGTTAGCATGGCTTTGCTGGAAAAATGCCCTGGAGAGAGCAGGCTTGAGTCACGGCTACACTGGGATGTTGCCTTTGGCCATGCGCAGGGACCAACTGGGGCTGTAGCAAGTGGTGCCTGGGTCACCCAACCATACAGACATCTAGGCTCTGCTCTGGTTCATCAGGTGTTTACACCATATAAACTGTTTGGCTTGATGGTCCCCAAGTCGTTTGTCATTAATACCATGTACTTTTGCTTAAATATAGTAAAAGGTCTGACTTTAGTAGCCTGTTGGCCAGGGAATCCTACAGCTCCCATCCTGAAGCATTCAGTTGTTAAGCAGATTTAAAAGGTACAGTACTGAACTCCAACAGCAAAGTGAAATTTCCTTGAATTCACCAATTGAAATAATGTTTGGAAAACAATTTTAAAATTTGTCTTGATTTTATCATTTTAGTATTTATGTGCTGATGTGCAGTGCTTGGGGACATTCCTGCATGTTTGAAAAAAATGACCAAAATACAGTAATGAGCTGGGTCCCAATCCTGAAGTAGTTAGCTATGTGTTTATTATTTCTAGTCTTCAGACCATGTGTTAGATTTCAGGGGATTTAATCTGAGACATGGTTGACTGCAGAGGATGAGGTAAAGTACAGTAAGTGTAAAACCCCTACCCTATATTAACGTGTATGAATGTATGTGTCTTTCAGACCCTTGTGAATGTAGGTAGAGTGTACATTTTGAATGAAGTATACAAAAGAAGCTTCTAAATAAAACTAGAAAAGTATTAAGGAAGATAGATTACCTACTCCTGTAATTTATTTGCGGGCCAAATGTGACCCAGCTGTGCTGTATCACCCTCCTCACAGCCTGTACTGGCAGGAAACAACTCTTGGAGCATTACCCTGTGGGGAGAGCTGTCAGTGAAGTGCATCGACCTCTCATCCTGCTCTCTTTGCACTCAGGGAGGAGGGGGAGAGGTTTGACTGGAGGAACTTGGTGCACCTTTTCCAAAGGGATAAATGGTGCAGACCACGCTAGAGGTGATTCATCTCTTGCAACCTTTCAGTAAGACCCACTGCACACACAGTTGACCTTTCCATGGTCCAGCTGCTGCAGAGTTTGCAAAGAGCATGTTTAACTCTGCTATTTGCAACGAGAGTTGTGTATTTATAATGCGGGGTAAGGTCTTGCACAAAGACCAGAGGGCCTAGTCACCTCATCTCTTCTCAGCCCAGGATAGCCTTAATCTGTTTTAACAGCTGTGTTCCTTCAGGTCATGCAATGGTTATTTTTTAAGCAATAATTGTACTTGTGTCAGTTTAAGCCAAGAAAGTTGTAAAGTTGTACTGGGTAGAACTGTCCAGGCATGCAAAAATCTCAACTGAGTAATCTTTCCTTAATTGTTTGCATTGAAATAGGGATGCCAATAATGTATAATTATTAATACAGCTGATAATTATATTGGAAATCTCATATATATTACTAATTAATATTTATTAATTACTTGGGGGAAGTATTAGTTGTGCATAACAATAATGATGTAGCATCTGAGGGGAACAGCTCCCAGTTGGCTCTTTCTGTGCTTTATTGAGTGTACCTACATCTCCATCGCAGCTGTCCCTACCATGACACAGACCTTCCTGGCACAGAAACCCTCTGGGCTATCACAGGGTGATGACCTCAATCTCTCTTGATTTCATCTTGTACCACATTATTGTTTTGGTTTTTAGGATCCCTTTGTGTGGCAATGTTGGGCTTTTTTGTGTTCACAGGTTGCCTGCATTATGTTGCTTCTCGCTTTAGCTGTCCAGAGTGAACATGGGCTGGAGAAGTGAGCTGAGCTTTGACCGGGCACTGGCTCTGTGTGCTCTTTATCCCTATTATGTTAAACGGTTAGTACAAGAGGGATCTAGCAAGGGTCCTTGTTACCTACATAGCTACAAATAACCTGTGTCCTACTCGGTGGTGAAACAGGAAGCAGTAGCCAAAAGAAAAGAAATCCTTGTCATAAGGGAATTCTGGAAATAAATACAGTATGAAACCTTTTCTTACATAATCGGAGTATGAATTCATGTCATTGGTGAGAGGCGCTGAATGAAGAAGAATGCGAATAATTAACCTGATGGTGGTCCCATGTTTTGGAGCCAGTTTTCTGAACAGGTGTTTGCTTTTTATGGCCTTCCTGTGAAAAGTGAATTTAGTTGTATTTTTGCTGTCCATGTCTTAGAATCACAGAATATACCTTTGGCATACTCTTCAATGATTCTTTATTTGCATTGCTTCACTAAGGTGCCACAGCTCTGAAGGATCAATATTGAGGTATGAATTACCCAAGCAACTCATGATGTAGAATAAATAGTTTTAGAAGAATACTGGGAAACACTTATATTACGTATATTAATTATAACAGGTCAATGAATATAAAAGACAATTTAAAGTTTTTGTATGAAATCTGTTTTGCCTAACTGTAGCTGTCAAAGCTAAACTAGGAGCACACAGAGGAGCTGGACTATCAAAGACAGTAATTTAGTTTCATACAAGGGAAGAGAAAAAACAGACAACTGCACAGAGCAAGTTTTTCAAAGATACTTAAATATGTATTTTAGATATGCTTTACTGATTACAATAAAGCCTACAAGTAGCTTAAACTGGATGATGAACATTTAAACTAGATGTGGCAAATTGTTGTCTCAGTGCTGTAGCAAAACAGACCATGTGGTAAGATGGTGGCAATTTAGTAATAGCCATTGCTAGTAGTAATGACTTGAATCACTGAGATAATAATATTAAATAATGAAGGAATCAAACCTGAAGTATCAGCACAAGTATGTCATTAACTTATACGTTTCCAGTCTCTCATCATGCATCAATATTTGGTATTTCACAGTCATAAACCCCAAACTTCTCTTCTGTCCCTCTGCACAGATATTGCTTTTTGCCCTTCTTTTCTGGTCAGTAAAATACAGCAGACATAGGGTTGAGAAGTGTGGAAATTAGGTTATTTGAATCTGGCCACGGTGTCTAAAGTGAGTTATATCTGAAATGTTTAATGTGAAAATCAGGGATGTAAACAAAAAGACATGGGCTCTCCTTGAAAACTGAGGAATGGTCAAATAGCTGCGACTGTAGAAAACAAAAATTGTAGAAAAAAATGTAGAAGAAAAACTCGTAGAAAAATAGTAGAAAACATAAAAATTCTGTAACCTAAGAAGACTTTAAACCATTTGCTGTTTTCCTGCTTTTTATTTCAATTCTGAATATAGGTTGCTGCAAATGAGGCATGGTAGACAAAGCATGTTACTAGCCATGACACAATGGCAGACATTCCTAGCTGCAGTGAAATTATAAGTGCTTGTTAAAAAACCTTTTGTCAACATAAAACCAAGCATTACATAGATAAAATACTAATTTTTTCTGTTTTCAGAATCTGATACCTTGATTGAGTGAATATTTGTGATAAGAGTTACTCAAGACGGATTAAAAAATGACACCTTGAAAATTCTGGTGTAACAACAGGGTTGCTCAGCTCCTAGGAAACAACATTTCACCAGCACCAGATCAGCAATAAGCTCTGTGTGTCTAGAAGGTTTGTTGCTGGTTACTTTTGCTCAGTGACTGTTTTTTTGATTGACAGTTGGAAAAATAATCAAAGAGATCATAATGTCCTTTCTTTGTAGCTGGACAAGCAAGAGGTGCTGAGATTATGAGAAAGGTGACATTTCTATGACTTCAGTTTATGGCATAGGTAGGCTGAAAATCTCTGCTTTGAGAACGGGGAGGCTATTTAAAAGCTATTTAAAATCATGGTCCCCAATGTAGCTGGAGTATTAAACAGAATTTAGAGGTTATTGAGGGGAAAAGAGAGAAATGACAGGAAATTCTTGTGGCACGATTCTAACTTGCCTATGTGTAAGAGATGTCATTGAATTAGATGTGAATCATACAAAACTGGCGCTGCATTGCACCCTGACTTTTGGCCTCTATCAAATTGCAGTGCATGCCTGTGTACTTGGTGGCTATACTTTCATGTTTCTTCTAATCAGTTCTTGTACGTCAGTCATTTTGTTATTGCATTAGAGGCTAAGCTTGAACAGCAAGTTATATGCAAATCCTGTGACATTGTTGATTTTCCATCTGTGCTAGAACTAACCGAAAAAGCATGTATAATGAGTGGGGCAACCCTGCCTACTGAGGTATTGCATAGCCGGAAAACATTCCTATAGAGGCCCTGAGGAGTGTGATACAGAAATAACTAGAAAACAAAATAATCATATCCCCAGAATAAACACAGAGTAGAAGTCCATGCTTCCTCCCATACACTAATCTGTGGCCATATTTAAATACAGATTTGTGATCCATCTAGAGGACAACTCCAACCATTGGTAAGAGAATTCTCCTGGAGAGCATGTGAGGATACTGCTGAGCAGCTCAGCATGCCATAGGCTGTGCTCCCAGCTGCTTTTTTGCCAGTCTTTGAGAGAGCTGGAGGTGCAACTACTGTTTCCTCCAGAGCAGCAGATGAGGAGAGATGAGCTGACTACTTCTCTCCAGCAATTAGGAGGGTTCCTCCTGAAGTCAGAGGGATCTGTACTATCTCAGAAAGGAAGGCACACTGACTTTCTTCAGTGCGTGTTCTGAGCCCTCTATACTCCTTTGGTATGGTCCCCTGAAGGTGTGGGTCTCGCAGGTAATGAAGATACCCACTACATTTCTCGCCTTTCTGCTGCTGTTTACCTATAGAAATTCCTGGCCAACTTTGTTAGCTTTCTTGGTTTCAAGAAACATCTTTATTTATTTTTTTTTAAATTAAAGGAATACCAAGAAGCTGGGTTCTAGGAACTCCGTGCTTCTGAAAATGGATTTAATCCCAAGAGGGTCATCTATGCAAGTGGATAGGATATGGGAATACCAACAGTGTGGCAGACTTCCAGTACTAGCCCACTTGCCCATTTACTTATTCTGCTTCTTGCCCATTTACCTATTCTGCTTCTCTGACAAATCCAGTGCTGGCAGGGAATACATGTATGACATTTTACACAGAAGCTAGCCAGAGCTATAGTACATGTTATGCTAATTTAGCCAATATCAATAGTTTACAGTGAAAAATGAGTCTTATTTGAAGCTAGGATGAGAATAGAAGTCAAATTAAAATCAAGATTGTTGTTCAACAAAGCTGATAAAGAATTGCCTAACACGTAAATTTCACTTAAAGGCATGAAATAGTTTTCTGGCTGTTTCCTTGAAAGAAAGACACCACAAATTTTATAGTATTTGCTTAAAAGCAAGTTACTTATTTCTTATGGAAATCACTTTTTGCAGCAATAACCCTTTATTCCTCCACTTTTGATTCTATTTTTATGGAGGATTGTTTCAGATACATTTGTCTTGGAGATAATCCAAACTTGGCATTTCTTGTTTCTAGGAAGTTTGGTCCCTTCAGATCTTGCCTTTGATGAATATGGAATAAAACAAGTTCTCATCTTAAATTTTTTTTCCCCGCAAATTAAAAACAAATAAATTATAATTGTTGTAGTTTAGAGAGCAGTAAAGTGTTTCCACACAGCATGTATCTCCCGAGACTCTGGCAGCAACTGAAAGGAACTGACATTTTCGTCAGCTGCCTGCTTTGAGCAAAAAAGAATGCAAAGAGAAGTAGCAGAAATGTCAAGTTTAGGAAATAAATGAGTCTTCCAGGGCTCTACAGTTTAGAAGATACTCTGCTCTTCAGCAGCTCTGAGATACTGTGTCTTCTCTGCACTCTAAAGACTTTGTGCATTTCTGTAATATGTTGTGATTGGTGAAACTGTATTTTGTGATGAACATCTGTGGTTTTCAGAGTGAATGCTTCCCTCTAATATTATATAATTATAAGCAAATGTGCCCCATAAAAGTTCAATGCCAAAGTCTGATCCTGTGAACAAGCCTCAAATCAAGGAACTATGCCTGTTGCAGCAGGATTAAAACCTTCTCTTCCATCTGTGATGAGGCCATGCAATCTGATTTAGCCACAGCCTTGTGCCCAGAATAGAAGAAGCGGCTGACACTTTCCCACAGTTAGTTTTGTCCCCTGCTGTCTTTGCACTGTCAGACATTTCTCTGGGATAGTTGTCACAGAAGCGTAGATCCCCGTAGTGCAGATATTTACATCCAGCCTAGTCATAGTTATGCACTTTGCAGTCAGTAGAGCCATGTAGGGCACATAACATATGACTTGTATTGGTCAAGTGCTTCTCTTCGCCAGCTATAAAGGAAATCTAGATAACCAGTGCAGATGTAGACATCAAACAAAGAGGTGGCTACAATTATCTGCTGAAACTCACAATGGCTATACTGCCTTCCTTCTTTATTCCTTGGCTTCTGCATTTTGGAACCTGCCACATGCCACATCAAGGACTGGGGCCAGCGTGGTCACTTTCCATGGTCCTGTTACTGCCAGTTGTTCCATACAGCACAAGCACGCCATGGCCCTGAAGACACGATGACCTCAGCTCTTGTGTTGATCTGTTCACAGGATGCCTTCCCTGGTGATTTGCTCAGGGTACATTTTCCTATGTACTTACAGTGAAAGTTTCTCTGTGAGGAGCTGTGTGTGTCAGAGGCACTTTGACAGTGCTCATAACAGAGCAGCTCTTCCACAGTTCTCTCCATATTTAGGGTTTCTTATGTCATAGTGGATAAATAGATGTTATAATTTGTCACAAAAGTTTTTGTGAAATGGGATGTTTTTGAGATTTATGCCCATGCCCAGTACAGACAGAAAGCCAAGGCTTTTCACTTAAAAAATTGTCAGGCAGAGGCAAATCAGGCCCAGCACTGCAGATGCATAAAGCACTTTGGCAGAGGATAAACGTGCTTCTGCGGCACAGGCTGTGCTGCTTCTCCCTGCAAAACGCAATCCTTCTCTCTGAGGAACTCTGTAGTGAAGACAGGCTGGTGCTGATGGTGGTGGTGGGGAATTTGCAGGTTTTCTCATTCACCTTTTGGACTGATTCATTGCATGAGCCCAAAGCCTGCAAGAAGGAGAACTCAGAAACCACTTTTGCATTTAATGAAGATGAAGGGCTATCTGGAGACTTCAGAAAGAGTCATAATGTTATTAGTCAAGAGTTGGAAAAAACTTGCCTCTAAAAACATGTCTGTGAAACATACCTTTAAACGCATGGAGAGTGGAAAGGGAAATTTGTCTGAATGCATTAACATGAGCTATAACTGAGCAATGGCATTTCAGATTCCCTCTGAACAAAGAGCTGACCAATAGAAGACAAGGCCTAGTTCAGGGACAGCATTATCTCTAAGTGTCTTTCTCCTCAAATTATTCAGTGTAGAAGTGGAATAAATGCTTTTCTAATGGTGGGTTGGGAATATATGACTATTATTTTGTCCTCATGCTATTATGACCAAGGCTTAATGAATGATTCTTCAGATGAACTCCCTCAGCTGAGAGTACATTAATAAAAATGTTCTGCTTATCCTGATTTGCTGGACTTTCTGGAGTAGAAAATTGGAAATAGCTTAGTTTTTTTGCTTTCCATAAAAATAAGTGGAAATAAGCTAAAGTTGCTTAGAATGGACATTGAAAACAAATCATTGCATAAAACATTGCTTTTCCTGAATGATGATGTAACTGAACAGAATTGTATTTTAATAGTCAGCATATAAATATAAAAGCACCAGAAGACAGCGATATGCCTAGCGGAGATAGAGGGAATTATTTGGTGCTTTATGTCAAGATCTGCATAAGTGAGATGAAATATTTACAATCTCTGACTGCATGCAAAAGTACTGGC
>WYDI02009789.1:0-30058 GCA_009867235.2 Psittacus erithacus
ATCAGGTCCCCCCTGAGCCTTCTCTTCTCCATCTGAACCCCCCCAGGTCCCTCAGCCGTTCCCCATCACACTGTGCTTCAGGCCCTGCACCAGCTCTGCTGCCCTTCTCTGGCCCTGCTCCAGCACCTCAAGGTCTCTCTTGCAGTGAGGGGTCAAGAACTGAACACAGGATTCAAGATGCAGCCTCATGAGTGCCCCGTACAGAGAGACAATCTCTGCCTTAGTCCTGCTGACCACACTGTTTCTGATACAGGCCAGGATGCTGTTGTCATAGAAGGAGATCAAGTCAAGCAGGACCTGATAAACATATGCTAACTGGGCCTGATCACCTGGTTGTGTCGTGTGTGCTGTGTGACGGCACTCAAGAGGATCTGGCTCCATGAGCTTCCCTGGGACAGAGGTCAGGCTGACAGGCCTGTAGTTCTCTGCTGATAAATGACGGGAAGTGGCTTTGTGAGCACTTCCACCAGCTCCCTCAGTACCCGTGGGTGGATCCCATCTGGTCCCATAGACTTGTGTGTGTCTAAGTGGTGTAACAGGTCACTGACCATTCCCCTTGGATTATAGGGACTTCATTCTGCTCAGGGACTCGGTACCTGGAGAACATCTGGTCTTATTCTTAAAGACTGGGTCAAAGAAGGCATTACATACCTCAGCCTTATCCTCATCCTTTGTCATTATGGTTCTCTTTAGCCCTCCTTTTGTTGCCAAAGTATTTATAGAAACCTTTTTCCTTACCTTCTACAGCAGTAGCAAGATTTAAGTCCTAGTTGGGTTTTGGCCCTTCTGATTCTCTCCCTGTACAACCTCACAACACCCTCGTCCTCCTGAGCTGCTGCCCCTTCTAGCTCATTCTGGGAATCTTCTGTTAAGTAACAGCACCTGCTTACACAAGCCCAAGCTTCCATCTCCAATCACGTATCAGTCAAAGCTGCATACTTTTGCTCTGTAGGTTTCATAATCTATTTAATACAGTCCCCAGGCAAGGAGAAGTCTCAGCTATAAATGCATTTGGAATACATCTATCTGAGCTGATAAATACTCTTAGCAGTTACCTTAGTTTCAGGAGTTTGAAGCCCCTACAAATGAAATGCCTTTTGAGGACAGCAGGGGATGAGGACAACGAGCTGACACATTTCCTTAAAATGATCTCTTAAGATGTGACATTAGCAAGTTAGTTTCAGAGTCTGCAGCACTTTTTGTATTTATCTGTAGACTCACTTTCAAAAGTTCTGGTTTAGCATTATTGTTTGAGAACTCTGAGTCTTACTTTTTGCTTCTATAGCTTCTTTTAATAACTTTTCTGTTCTTCACTATCAAGAGCTGCTTTTTCTTATCATTTGCACTGACATAGCCAAGTATCACAGAATCGCAGCCTGGTTTGTATTATAAAGGACCTTAAAGCTCATCCAGCTCCAGGCCCTGCCACAGGCAGGGACACCTTCCACTAGAGCAGCTTGCTCCAAGCCCCTGTGTCCAACCTGACCTTGAACACTGCCAGGGATGGGGCAGCCACAGCTTCTCTGGGCACCCTGTGCCAGTGCCTCACCACCCTCATCATAAAGAATCCCTTCCTCGTATCTAACCTAAGTCTCCCCTGTTTCAGTTTGAGCCCAAGTGGAAGTACTAAAGTTACACAGCACTGCTGGTCATTATAATACATAAGTACTAATGAGGTAACCTGTGTCATCTGTGTTTCCCAGGTGTAGACACTGATCCTGACCAGCCCTAGAACCAACGCAAACAACTCTTTTGAACCCAGATGCAGCCCCCAGAGTTTAATGAGCAGAAAATGGCTCATGACCTGTGGTTCCCCTCTGGGTGAAACCCACTCACGGCCTATGGGGTTCACCCCACTCAGCCTATGTACATCTCATGCACAATAGATCAGCCTAGATTTTTTGCCTGTAGCATTTGTTGGGGCTCAATGACTTTCTACCATTATTTGTAAATCCTTCTCTACTTAATATAGAGTCATAGAATGGACTGGAAAGGATCTTAAGATTACCCAGTTCCAGTCCCCTGCCATGGGCAGGAACACCTCACACTAGATCAATGTTGCCCAAGGCTCCATCCAACCTGGCCTTGAACACTGCCAGGAATGGGGCAGCCGCAGCTTTTCTGGGCACCCTGTGCCAGCACCTCAGCACCCTCAGAAGGAAGAACTTCTGCCTTACATCTAACCTGAACTTCCCATTTCAGTTTGAACTCAACACCCCTTGTCTTATCAATACAGCCCCTGATGAAAAGTCCCTGACAAAGGCAAAGGGGTGTCCTATGAATACCAACAAATTGTTTCAAAGCACAACCATTCCACAGCCACAGCAGCAGCCAACTGCTCCATGGTCTCATATGAAAGTATCAGGGGATTTGGGCGGGTTACTGCATGCAGGGCTGTTCTGTGAAGTGCAGTTCAAGGCATTTAGAGCATCAGCCAAGTTACTCTTAATTTGTGAACAAGTTAGAAGCTCAGCTGTTCTGTACCATACCTTTTACTATAGCATGATCCTAGCAAGGAACAAAACACAACTAGAGGCAGGCTTTGACTCCTGTGCTCTTCCCAATCAGAACTCCAGGGACAGATCTAAAGCTAAGACTGCTGCTGCTGGCATATGGATCATAAGAAAAGTGGCAAACCCCCAAATTCTCAGCCTTTAGAAGCAGGATCCAGCAGTTTCCAACATTACAAATCACCTACATTCTTCTGACCTTCCTTGTCAAACAGCTGTGATGCTACTGAAGCATTTCAGGAGCAGGGAAATAAGCTGTGCATAAAACAAAAAACCCCACTTCCCTACTGCAGGTTACCCAGGTAACAGAAAAAGCACCATCTGGACAATAATATTATTCCAAGTGGAGTATCATACATATAATTAGACTGTACTTAAGTTGCATCAAATTACTAATTCCAGTGGAGAAACTTCACTACTACCACAGTAGCCAAAGAACAGGATATTGTTGCTGATCTCCAGGTAATATAGATGCAAACCCATCTTTGTGTTCAAATGGAAAGTGGGTTGAGGAAGAATGGCAACATCTCAGGCATCACAGACAGATTTTTTTTCTTTCTTTCAGCTATATGAAATATATTCCATTTTCCAATTTAAAAAGTATATTAGAAAGTCCCTTTTATAAGAATTGATTTTGCAGCATGCTGAAATAGTGTCTCTGCTGGAATCCTGCCTGTCATCTACATTCACAATAGAGCTCTTCCAACTCTGAAATTTAACCAGAGAGCTGCCAGATCCAGTAGGCACTTTGACTAGCATTCATATTGACAAACATCACAGAACTTGGGTTGCACCCCCCAGGTGTATAATGAAGGAAACATCCTTCTGTTGAAAGCTTTTAGAGCCATTTACTT
This sequence comes from Psittacus erithacus, assembly GCA_009867235.2. NCBI lineage: Eukaryota > Metazoa > Chordata > Aves > Psittaciformes > Psittacidae > Psittacus > Psittacus erithacus. Next base: position 3,365 of record WYDI02009789.1, read on the forward strand.
AGGTAAAGTAACTTTTATTTTAGTAAGAGTTTAACATTTTCTCCTCAGATACCAAAGACAAGCAGAAGGGATGTGTAAGATTACACAAGCGTGTGGCATTTCCCCCAGGAAACATTAGTCAAGTTGGCACCTTCCTCTCCAGATGCCAGTGGTATTACTTTCTGGTAACTGAACATGACCAAACCTATTTACTCTCTGTTATTAAGCACATATTTGCAGGCTTGAAGCCATGTTGTGGGTTGCTTTAACCTTTTAAAGTAAGCATCTGCCTCCAGCTCTAGACAAGTTTTTCCTAAACATCACTTTTTGAATCATTGTGTAAAAGACACTCGTGCTCCAAGACCTCACAGGCCAGGATTGTAATAGACCAGTCATGAAACAGAAGACCACAAGATGCTTAGAGGTCAAAATTGTCCTATCTTCAGAGGAAGAGGCATATGTAGATGCTAAAATGACAAGGAATAGAAGTGGTAGAGGGTAGAGTGAAACCATGTCTGATGGCCAGGCCTAGAAGCCTAGTGAGGTTATCACTAAAATACATGGTGATGGAATCTGAGCTATTGCAAATGTCAATATACTGTTTATTATATCAATAAGAGTATAAGAAAGAAAGCCCAATGAATGTAATGGATCATAGTTGCACCCACTTATGTGGAAAACAAAACCTGAACAGAGATACAACAGGGAGGTCCTGAAAGATGTCCCTGACTTCTTTCTACATATTGGTAGAACCAGCTCATAGGTTAATCTCTACCAACTCTATCCTATGTGGAAGAGATGTGGAGTTCCATCAGAGTAGAACTGGGAACAATCAGCACAGGAGATGTTGCCCTTTCTTTTTATAGCTGCTAGTTGCTTTTCTTTGTGTGTTTGGGGCTACAGAGAAGGGTGTAGTGCCATTGCTAAGTGTTGGTTATTTCACAGTACTGGAGAGGAGTAGCACACATTTTCCTCAGTAAGAACACAGATGCCAAGTCAATGTCAGAGTAATAATGGAGCATTTTGGCTTTAAAGTAGACTTTGTTAAAGAGAAATAGATTAACTTACTGATGTTTAAGACCTGAAGAACAAATCGCCTTCACTGAACTGCTGCTGAGAGCTCTCACCTGGGTGTTCAGACTGTTCTCAAAAGCTTTATGAAACAGGTGAAGAGATAGTGTTGTTCTGTGTTGGCTGGAAACATGTCTTGCCTGACCAGTACTTTGTTAAAAGCATCTTCTTCCTAAGCTACCTTGTTTTCATATCAGTGTTGCAGGATATAAACTGAAGCAGCTGAAAGCAAGAGGACAGTAAATGAGATCCCCCAGACTTTGGCTAAAGGAAGGTAGAAGATCAGCAAAAGAAAACAAATTTCAGCTGAAGGAAAGCACTAACAGACACCCAAGTCATTTTAGAGCTAAAGAAGCTGTAATTTACCAGTGATCTTTGATTTCCACTCTGACTAGAGATAGATTATTATTTCTTCTGCTTGCTTAACAGATGATTAATGCCTTATATTACAGGAAGCATTATTTGAGGCAGTAACAGACAAAACTTCTTCAAGCAGCAGTTTATATAAGCAAGCTTTAATATCTAATCAGTGCATTCAGGCCCTACTCCTGAATGACAAGAGTATATAACCTTCCTGAAGGTTATACAGTCATGAAGGACTATAAAAAAGGCACAGGGTATCCGGAAGAGCTAAAAAAACCACAGGTGAAAACAAGAGGAGTAACAAGGGACATATGCAGAAAGGACAGGAAAGAAGACAGGTTGTAGCAACTCAGAAAAAACAGAATGAAGCTCTGGAGCAGAATTTAGAGATAACACAAACAGGGAAGTATCAAACAGAACCATACCTGCAGAACTTGACCAAAGGAAACACACAGCCGGTTTAGTATTATAGGCACAAGAAGTCACTAGTGATGGACTTTTCTACTCTCATTTTGATGCATGGGAGAAGCTGTGAGGAAGTAAATCCCAAGTCCAAGAAGTTCCTCTACACTTGAGGTATGTAGCGTCTTGGGTTTGGATCCTGTAAATTCTGTTCTCTTGAATAAAATGGAGCTTTTGTTTTGATTTTAATAATACAGTGCCTAAAAGGTTAACACAAAGATCTATCCACAAAACCTCCCATAAAATCTGCAAACACATTTAGACTTGAGATCTGTGAAAGATGCTCAATCCAGTCAGGAAGGGCAGCCTGTGCAAAAGTAAATAGAATACTCGTACTGAGAAGCAAATATTTAAGTATGCATCCTTTTCACTCATGACAACCTACTTTTTATCATCCATGAAAGCATATTCCAAGTAGAATCACTCAAGTTGTCTTCAAGTGTCCAGGAAGTCCTCTGTGGTTTGGAAAGCAGTCACCAAATTTGCATCCAGCAGCCACAACCAATTCCCAATCAGGCAAAAACACTCCAGCATGGACATTAAAACTTTAAAACCAACTCACAGGAACATTTAATATGAGACAGAGTTGCTATTACAATACAACTTTATTAATGAAACACTAATTAAAAGACCAACTAAATGTGGGCAAAGACATTTCAGAGATTGTGGTGTGAACAGGTATTAAACACATTCTTAAACTATACAGAAAGGGGGGAGGGGGCAGTTGTAACAACCAGTTTTCTCTAGTAAACTGGTCAGACATGGACCAGTTCACGTAGCAGGCTTAAGAGGTTATCTGTGCACTAATGCAACATCAACAGTCTTTAGCATGTCCAGTGTGAATGAAGCATTGCAGAGCCAGCTACAATCACTGTTCATGTTTGGAAGAAAATAAATAAGAAGTTAACAACAAATTTCTCTCTAACACAAAATGGATTTGACACCTAGGAAATCCCAGGAAGTTCTCCAAGAGTTTCTCCCAGTTCAGCTAAGGATTCACAAAGTCGTCCTTGGAAGCTGCTGTCAAACATGTCACTTATTTCCTCTCTGAACGCCCTCAGCAGAGGCACTGTGGACTTACCATCTGCATTTACAATTCTTCCCAAAAGTTTATTCCAGAAATCACTGTCAAAAGGCCTGAAACAAACAGAGCAGTGAAACAGGATGACACATGTCAAGGTTTCCATCTATATTCAGGACTAAACACCCTGGGAGAAGGAAGGCTGAAACAATTTCACTCCCATGAGTAAATTTAAAGGAAAACCAGGAACATGTTGCTAAGTTTACATATGTAGGCCCCTTTTTCTTTCTCCAGTAGGATTCTGGACAGTAACTAGGTGGGCTGTACCACAGGGATATCCAAACCAGTGGTTTTGTTTGCCTTTTCTAGTGTACCTGACCATCATCACTTCCATACTTTAAATTAAGAGGCATTATCAAGAGCACTCTTTGAACCAACAAAGTTAGCAGGCTCCTTTCCTGAATAAGGGGTAGAGATACCTCTTATTCCCCCATTTGTAAGCTAAGTTCATAGGTCAGTATTAAAGGAAAGCTGAAAGAGAAAACAAGAAAGAAAAGGGGTTTACAGCCAGTTTTACTCTCTTTATTCCCTACCTTCCATCTGCCAGAGCTCTCATAGAGATAACATTTCAAAGGCAATTAACAGTAATAAATCCCCTCTCCCATATACCCACACAACAGGAATAAAAAGGTTAAGTGACTCATTACAGTATGAAAAGTATCAGAAAAGTGATATCAGAGCTAACCCTTTGTTCTTCAGTCTCACACTGAAGTCCATAGACCACACTGCTGCTGACTACTGAAGTGCTTTCCTCCCTCAAGCTAGGAGTCACAGTGGCTTTTGAAGAAGTTATCTGCCTCTGCTGTGTGACTCACAGACACAGCAGCAGCCACAGTCTCAGAAGGAATCTGGCCTGAACTATTAAACTCCCATATTTTAAAAGATGATGATGTCATATAGAACCTAACCAAGAAACTAAGAATATACAGGACTTGAGGCCATTTTCCTCATGGACTTAGACAAGTAAGAGGCATAGCAGAGGAAGTTAAAGGTTGCTAAAGATGTTTTAGGAGTTGAGTGACAAGAATAGTTCTAAAAATTCAAACACAGCTTCTATATAGTGCCTCACATAAGCCTCCACAGATGAAGCTTCTCAAAATACTATAGTGAAAATAAAAACACTCTTGAAGCTGAAAAACTTCCAAATGCTTTCTTTAACAATGGCAACATGCTAAAACCTCCTCCCTTGAAAAACAGGTTGTCAACCTTATAGTAATGCTTAAAGATGAAAACATAATTCACATTCTACCTTTCCAGGAGTACTTACTACAGTGCGTAAGTGTTTGCATTCATTCCATCAGTGGGTTCTGCCTTACTGAGTGCTTTTAGAAGAACTCTTTTGTGCTTTGCCTTGCAATTTCCACTGTTTTGGTATTCTGTTGAACTGCTGGTAAAATTAGTGGCTCTATCAGTCATTCTTCCATCTTTAAATGTGCTTAATGCTTAAAAATAATTAATGCTCTTTTGTAAAGCTTTCCTAACATAAGGTGGTCGTGGTTGTTACATTTGACACCAGTCAGACTTCTAGCAAGAAGCCCTCTTTCTACTTGTCACTGCCTAAACTCTCATACCATTCTTTTAAGAGAGCTATCTTGTCAATGCAACCCTCAAACCCAATCCAACTCCTAAAGAAACAGAAATTACCCCCAAACCACTTTACGAGCCACTTGGAGAGCACTTTTAGCAGAAGGGATATTAGCAACATGAGCTTTACAAAGAAAAGTAGGATTACTAAAAGCAACAGGAAAGAATCCTGTGTCTCTGTGGGTGTTGCAAGTGTCACTATATAGAAAGGATAAAGCACAAGAGTATTATCCATCAGCTGACTCTTCTCACAGGGTAGTGCTTCATTGTGCAGCCCCTTTTGGGGGATGAAGATTCCTGCAGCAGGGAACTTGCTTGTTAGAGACTGAGGGTTTACTGAAAGCTTCAAATTGACTGGAGGAAATGTAATTTAATAAGAGCCAGACACACTGAAAGATCTATGTGTGAAGGGAAAAAAGATTCAGCGCAGATGCATTATTCTCACATAAATAAATGCCCCATTTATACTGATATAATACTTCAGTACAACATGTAATTAAAGCACCTGTACAAGCAGGTCTTGGATTTCTTGACATTGAAACAGAACTACAGAAGATGAATATTAAGCCTATCATGCCTTCAGAAGTGAAGACGACGGCAGGATGGAAAATGGAAATTCCTTATTTGTACTCTCAACTCCAAAGCAAAGTTACACACTGATGTACTGGAAGAAGCAATAAGCCATTAGAGCCAGGTTCCAGTCACACAGAACCCATGCCCAGGCTCTGCTTTCTTTCTCCTTAGGATCCCAAAGCCCTTCTCAGGTCTTACTCCCCTTCTGCCCAGGTCTCCCTCGAAGTTTTACATCTACCCAGACTTCTACTCCTTTCAATCCAGGGTCCCCAGCTTGGATTGGAATTCCTTTCCAAGAGACCCCTCCCCTATCCTTCCAAACTCAGACTTATTATACACACATGGTTTAGTGGGAGGTGTGTCTGCACATGGCAGGGGAGTTGGAACTAGATGATCTTAAGGTCTTTTCCAACCATAACTGTTCTAAGATTCTATGCTACTCAGCTTCTCCTGCTCCAGTAATCCAGGCTATTTTTCCCATACCCACATCCTGATCAGGTCCCCAGTCTCAGCTCAGGCCCTGTGTGGCTTGATCTGCAGCAGCTCAATGTAATCACTTGTAGAATTAAATAAATATTTAAAGTAAAAGGCAACTCTTACCAGAAACATGCCTCTCTACCCCAACTATCATTAACACTGGATCATGCTCTGATGGAAATTAATAAACAAGAGTCTTATTTCTCAGGGCAGGTCAGATTTACATAGCTCAGAGATATGGAATGTTAGTTTATCTGTCAATAGAGAAAACAAAAGCCTTTCAAAGTACCTTTGAAAGAGTCACCTACTACCATGACCCATTAGTCACCATCAATGATTCAGTTGTCTTTAGTATTTCTAAAACAAAGGTGGTATAAAATACATACTTCCTGCCAACCTGTAAGTCATTGATATTCATCTTTTCAGATAACAACCCCCCTTGGTGATTTTGTTCTTCACAGTTTAGTCCTGTAACTTGACTGGAAGCAAAACCAAAAGCTACCAGGTACACACAGTACAGCACATGTAGTTAGTATGCAGCAGAAGCCTACTAGAGCCTTGTAACTACTGGTTGCAGTAGAAAAATATATGGCCAGTAAAGAAAAAAGCATTCTTCCCCTGTGCACTGCTTAAGAAGATGTTTCTTCAAAGGTTGAATACAACAAACTAGGAGGTGGAAGCAGTGCAGGTTGGTGGGGAACTGGACAATGCCCTGACTGGGAGTAGGCTTTCTTCAAGCAATGGTCATAGAAGTACATCCACACAGTGAGTGTAGCTGATATACCATGATAGGTGAATATACCTAAATGCAGATATGCATCAAGCAGCTTCTGGAATGAAGACAGTGTTCTGGAAAATCCTTATAGAACCTTAAGGCAGAAAATTCTGCAGGATGTGACTAACAAAATGAACAAGTGTTTCATCTAAGAACAAACAAAGGTGAGATGAAGGCATAGTAGCCTTAGAGCCAAAACATGTGGCTAAAAGAGAGCAGCAGAAATTAATACCCAAGGATAAAGAGCAGCTTCCAAGAAGTTTCTTGCACATGCACCTTAAGTTAAGTATTTAAAATTATTTTCCTTCTTGTGCATGTATGCTGTTTCTGCAAGTGTTACAGACTGAACCCTAGCATCAGTCTTAGTAGCTCTTCAACATAGCCTAGACTGAAAAAAGCAGAAACACAAAGTAATCTCCATTTCTAAAGCAGCATGCTCATGTAATTTTTTCCTCCTCATCATCCACCCACTTATAAACTTCTCCAAGGTTGGTCTAACAAGTGAAACCGGACTACAGCAGTCTCATCTGAAAGGATAGAAAAAAAGGAAAGTAGTATTACCTACACTGTTAGGCCCAGAGTCAGCTTAAAATTGTCTCCTACACAGCCCTAAAGCCACTACACAACGAACACATCCAACAGCTTCAAATTTTCAGTCCTCACCAAACTAATGCTTTTGGTAACAATAGCACTAAGTCCAGAGTTCTAAGCTTTGTAAAGGAAGTGAAGGAAGTTAGAGGTCTTTTTACCGGCAGCCTCCTCTGCTAAAGGACTTACTTTGATACATTTTGGCGGATTTTCCAGATGGAATCCTCCTGATAGACCTGGATATGATCCCCAAACAGCATCAAATGTACTATATCTGCAATGGCAACCAAGTCTACCTGCAATTACAACAAATGTAAGCATTTCTCTTCATTCAGTATTTATAGAGCAGAGCTTTCCACAGCACTTGCAAAATATAACTTCAGAAAATAAGAGATTTCGTAAAGGAAACACAGAAACTAAGATGTCCTGCTAAATACAGACTACTCACCTGGTACGGAGAAAGACATTTTGCCAGAAGCTGTTGTCCATGAGGAGTCTGGGATATGGGAAAGCTGTTGAGCAAGCTTACTTGAGGCTGCAATCTCAAATCCAGACTGTGAGAGAAATCCATTATCTTCAGAGCTCTCATCATCTCTTCATTAGCAAATGGATCACAGATCCTGAGCAGAGCGAGCAAATGAAGCATAAGATGACCCAACAAAGTTTATGAAATGAAATGTAAGTGTAGTGCAGGTGAGGCTTAGCCATATCAATGCTCCCCTCTGATGGTTAGCTTAAGAACTACTGCTGAAGGGACTACCCCTGGATGGAGAAGAACCAGGTGGCAGCCTGAAGCTTTGAGATTATACCAGTACATCCAGCATAAGCAATGGGGAAACATTAAAAGGTTAAGGAAGATGATGTTTTGATATGTCAGTTAACCAAAACTTAGTTGGTAGAACAGAATAGCATAACTTTAGCATCTCTCCTTCTCAATCTCAGAATACTTATACAAGAAAGAATTAAGCTTCATAATATTTTTATAAACCTTCCTTGATCCCCACTCTAAGGGCAAACAGGAATGGCAGTGAGGAGCATCTGCATGATACTGTATGATCTATATTATGACACTGCACTGCACTTATACTATGCACTTGTCCCAGGATAGTTTATGCATTATCCTCACTTTTTGCAGTTTAGTTTGGTTGTATTCATCACAGAGAAATCCAGCAGGAAGTATCCAAGCCCATCAGCCACTGTTAGATCAGTGACTTCCAAAAGAGGACCCTGAGGGGTGTGCAAGATAGTCCATTGGGGTGTAGGAGAAAAGTAATAGGAACTTCAGTTGTACATGTGTGTAATTTATAAATTAATTATATATAGTATATATAATTCATACATATAATGAATTATATAAATAAAAAACATTATAAGTAGAATATACTGGCTATACATGTTAGATTAAAAATAGCTATTAACTTGAAATTAGTCATCTATCAGTGAAGGCTAAGAACAATGAATTTCTTCTAATGGAATTCTATCTGAATCATTAGACATTAAAAGTTCCTGTCTTCCCATGCTTAGTTCACAGACCACATTCCAATGGATATGTGACTTTGATAACATACTATGGGAAATTGACTGGAGAAGAAAGCTAGATCTGTGAATCACGTTACAAGCTGGTCTGTAGTAGAGGATGAGCAATCTGCTACAGAGAGTGTCTGAATATTCCAGTCCCACCTGCCTTTTGTCTTCTAATCTCCTGGGTTTCAGCTACATAAAACCAGAATGGAAGTTATTTACCACCACCCAGTGCATTGCTAAAGCAGAGACTTGAGAACACAGACAATAGCAAAACCATTTCCTTAGTGTAAGTTTTCCAACATCACTGTATACTATTTCCACAGAAATAAACAAGAAAGGTTAATTCCTAAGCAAAGTGTTTTCACTGTCTTCAGGACACACTGTAGCCTAAAATCCCCTGGTCTGCAATACCAGTTCACCAGCTAAAGAGCAGAAGTCACAAAAGCACAAGAGCAGTAAGTAGCAAAAGTGAGTATTATATCTCCTCCCATATTCATCCAAAGAGACAAACCTGTCTCCCAGAAAGAACACATCTGGATTCAGATCTCCATGGACAATCTGTGCGTTGTGGAGCTTCTCTACCACACCAAGAAGATTATAAACAACCAGTAGGATAACTTCCTCTGTGATGGTCTTAGAGCCACGGATAATATCCTGAAAGGAAGGAATAAACATGTATCTGTTATGCCTTAGATGAAGTGAAATATTTATAGCTCACCTTTTTTCCTCTTGCTCATCTGTACAGAGATAAGTCCTACCCCAAATTCTATAATCAGATTTTGCCTACAATCAGCCCAGCCAGAATTAGAAGCAGAATGACCTCTTAATAGACACTATTATTCAGAAGTGGACAAAAGATCAGGAGGAGACTGAAATCACTATTTAATTTGCATCCTACTTATATGCAACAACTCAAAATATCCTTGCTTTATTTAAAATGTAAATCCTTCAGCGAGACACTACAACTTACTATAGCAGACTATAGTAAGTCACTAATAAATGACAAGTTAAACAAGAGTTTTAGGTGCAACCATTGTTGTGGAATAACAAGTAGTTCTTGGCTAAGGTTGTTTATCACTCATGAATAAAGAAAATGTGAAAAATTGGTTCAAGTTTGTCTCTGAAGCACAGGATCCATGAATGCGAAACCAGCTCTAACTAAGGCTATAATGGACACTCCTAACTTGTATATAGATAAAGCACAAGCCAGAGGATCTAGATTGCAGGATTAAACCCATCCTCAGCAATAAGCATAATGACAAACAACTCACTGATGGTACCTATGCAAGAGTTCACATCATCTACAGCTGCACTTTCTTTGGCTGTACTGACCCCAAGCGTGAAGCGATTGACATCCCTGTGCAAGACAGCACAGCCATCCTGGAACAGGTAACAGCAGCAGTTCTCACTGAAGTTCTGGTCAAAGTCAGCATTCAAACGCTCCTGTAACTGAAGGGTGATATAAAAATCCCAAGGTATGGGCTGAGAACACACCTAGAAGAAGGCACAGAAGAATATTTATTTTTGGAATAAAGTAAAAATTGCCATTTTCATATTCTTTTTTCCTCCTCCTCACTTTGCTAAAGATGACATTTTCCACAGTCAGAATCTTTTAATCTATACAAACAATGAGAAAGAGGACTTGAAGTAACAAGTTTCACGCATGGAATTCAGAAATTAAGATAAAACTTGCTACATTTTACTTTATATTGGCTGAGGAGATTTTAACATTTCACACTCCTTGTATGATACCATCATGTGTTACCTTTATTGCAAGTCCCTTTGCATCCAACTGGGGAATGTTAGCTGGAATGGCAAAAAACATCCTGTTTTCTTCCTTGGTCCAATATTCCCACTTGATGCAGTATGCGTCATTCTCTGTTATGAAAGTTTACATTCATGAGCTGTCACAGCAGACACACTTACCCAGGATGCTCAAGTTATTCCCCATCTACACCACACAAAATGAATGAGGGTGAACATGAAGTATATGTCAAAGCAAGCAGAACACAAATAGATCCCCCTACACTGTGGTTCTGCCATACCCACCTAGCTCAACATCCTTCTCAAGCTCCATCATAGGCAGAAGGCCAGTCTCCAGATGGAAATAGGGAGAAGCAGTCAGTGATTCTGGCATAGGATCTAAAAGCTTCTTACGCTGTTCAGTGCTCCACAGGATCTGAGTTGCATCATCACCTACTAAAGACAAGTAATAGAAAGAGATGAGCTGAAACCACTGGTTTCAGTGGTTCTACTCTGGTGTCATGCAAAATGTTACCTTTCACAAGAGAAAGCTCTGATTTCTATTAGGCAAGTCTGCTCAGCCACGGCAGAATCTCCAAACTCATTTGGCAAATGAGCGCTCTATGTCCAGAGTAAGTGATCAGTTTGTGATTTTTAAATGAAGGGGTTTATTAAAAGTTACTCCTTTGAACACAGCAGGGAATTTACATTAGAAAAGGAACACAAAGTAGGGCTCCAACTCTGCTGCTCACTGAAACATTAAGAATCTAATGGCTTTTACCTCCTGGAAGACACACAAAATAATTACATGCAGATCTGGGTTCATCTTTCTGCATAATAGCCAGAACAAAGAAAATCCTTGAGTAGGTGAGGTCGTCTGTACAAGGTGGCCAGAAAGGTGTTTCTCTCAAATGATCAGCAGAGTAAACCACAGCAGAACTAGATGGCTTCTACTGCCCTCCTCTCCCAAAGACTATGACCAGTAATGGGTGACAGTGTTTCAAGCTTTCATAGTACAAAGGTGAGAATCAGTGTCATTACCTACTCCTATATTTATTTGAAAAGCATTGCAAGCAAGATAGTGCTCAGGAAGTAATTCCATGAAAGTAGATCCAGAAAACACCGTAGGTTAAAGGCTAAATAGGTGCTCTAATAATTTTTCACCCTAAACCTTTGAAATTAATGGCTTATTGTACAGGAATACACTGACACTGAAGTAATTTTCCTGCTTTATGCAGCACTAAGGAGTCCTCAGCAGAATCACTACCTTCAGGCTGAGAACTGCAGTTCAAGGGAGCTGTACAAAAAGCAAGGTAAAAAGGCAACAGGAATGATCATAAGTTCAAGAAAAAGACCATTAGAACATCTGAAGAAATGTCTTTTCCTGAAAAGAATCTGTAAGGATTCTTCATTTTGCTCTAAAAATTAGAGCAAATGATAAAGAAAATGAGTGTAAGATTTAGCCAAAGCACTTCAACTGTATTAGTGACAAGGCTCTTCTAAGCATACTTTCATTCCAGGTCTCAAGCATGCTTCATCAGATGCACATTTCTAATCAAAATATCATAAACCAAAATTAAAGGAGTTAAAGCAGGTGAAACACCTTGAAAACCATCATTCAATGCAGACCTAATTCTACAGGCCAGATTTTGAAGGCTTTCTGTGACCACTCCTTTCCTAACTGTAATATAAAGGTTTATAAGAGAGAGAAACAAGTATCTTTGGCTAGAAAGAGTGAAAAGACATTAACTATTTAAATACCAGTATTGTTTTCCTTCAATAGGAAAAAGAACCATACTGTGAAGTAGCACAATAGTTTACAGCAAAGTTAAGAGTGCAAATTTAAAGCCAAACATGCAACTTTCACTATAAATTCTGTAAGTTCATATTCACCTTTTTCAGAGTGGCACTTCTCAGGAGAACACACAGTGTGATTACAGAGAAAACAATCAAGACAAAACAAAGCTGTCTTAGTAGTTCACTAATGTCCAGTCATAGAATTGTTTAGGTTCAAAAAGACCTTTAAGATCATAGTGTTGAACCATAAACCCAGCGCTGCCAAGGCCACCACTAAACCATGTCCCCGGAAGCCACATGCACATGTCTTTTAATAGCTCCCCTATTGGTGACTCCACCACTGCCCTGAGCAGCCTGGTCCAGTGTTTGCCAACACTTCTGGGGAAGAAACTGTTCCTAATCTCCAGTCTAAACCTCTTCTGGGGCAGCTTGAGGCCATTTCCTCTTGTCTTATTCCTTGGGAGAAAAGACCAACCCCACCTCACTAGATCCTCCTGTCAGACAGTTGTAGAGAGCAATAAGGTCCCCCCTGAGCCTTCTCTTCTCCAGTCCAAATTTTTTACTTCAGAATTCAACCTCATTACACCCGCACATCCTCTGCTTGAATACCTTAAGTAACTTCTCCATCACCTTAACATTGACATCTTTTGGGTGTAATTTTTTTTATGTAAGTATTTCATAACTTCTGCTCACTGTACCCCTCACTGCTGCTCTGACAATGGAGACACAAGTTTAGTCACAAGTTAGAGTAACAGGAAATACACAGAAAGCAGAGCAGAATATACTAAATACAGAAAAAGAGCCATAGTTTAGCCACAGTTGCAAGTTCTTTGTTGCGAGTTCAACCCAGTTTAGTACTAACCACTAGTGTTTTCACTGATCCCTCCAGAATCAGCAGCTGTTTCGGCAGGTAAGCTGTGGGCAAGTTCCAGTTTCTGAGGGATATGCAGGTATTTCATAGTAGATATTTGCGTAACAGAGGAAAGAGATGATCCTGAGGAGACAGAACCACCTGAGGAGCGAGTATCTTCCAGGCTTGCTTCCATGATTGGGCTGTAAAGGAAGGCAAGTTAGGCAGATTGGCAGAAGATACAATATCCAGACAACACCGGCCTCATGATTCTGAAAGGATACAGCACATCCCATGGCTTCTTTTTAGCACAAAGTCCTTTCCTTTCCTAGTGAAAAACCAAGTTATGTCAGAGCTTCATTTTAGCTGATTGTTTACACTCAGAATCTTAGTATACAAATGAATTTTATCTTCTCTCCCATTAAATATGGCTTCTTCAACAAAAGAAATACTGTTTCTTACTCCACTGCCAAAATTCAGACCTACAGTGCTTTTAAAGCAGTGGAGAGTTGGGTGGGAAATAACTCTTGCTCTTTTTTTCCAACTATAATCAGGAAACTTGCCAAGTAAGCATGGTCTATGTGTGTACATACCAAGAGCTAACAAATCAAACTGTTCTAAATTGAGAAAACCCCACCCAATGGATGCTTTTTTCTTTACAGTAAGAAACAGGAGGTTGTTTGACAGTTTTTTTCCCTTCTCTCCAGCTTTTCTCCTCTGTAGAAGTTAAGCCATAATCACCAGATGCATTTTACATACTCAAATAATTACAGCAGCACTCAAATAGAAAAGGAACTGATGAGTCTACTTTTAATCTCTGGTTCCAAAGACAAAATGTGTTCGTTAATTTCTTTGCAATTTATTTGGTAGGAAAAGCGCTGAGTTAAGTCCTGCAGCAGTAATGCTGGAAAGCCAAGTAGGCTTGCTATTACCTCTTAAATCTGCTTGAGGCAAAATGGACCCTGAGCTAGAGAAATGACTGTCCTCAGTATGCCCTGATCTCTTCAGGCAATTGTTTCTTCACCAACAGTATAGTAAAAGCACAACCAAGGACAGGAAAAGAGGCTTAAGGTGCTTTGTTGTTACTTACCTCAGTTTATTTACACACAGAGGTTCATTGTACACTCCCTCACACGCCAGCATTTCTTGATTCGGGGGTGTGCTCTTAGCTTCTGGACAGTTTTCCTTCAGGACACTCTGGGAGAAACCAGGATCTGGGATTCTCTGAGCTACCACCCCATGAAAAGGTGTTGAAGCCAGATGGGCAGCCCTAACAAAGTCACACGTGTCTTCTGGGTTGGCACAAATGGTTTGGTTCTTGTAGGAACCTGTCACAATTGCATCTTCAGCCAAAGGTTCAGTTCCATTCAGCTCATCCTGAAAGAAAGCAGGCAGACAGTGAAAAAAATTTCTGTCAAATCTGCCTTCCATTTAAAAGCTGCACAATTCTCTTCCCTTTTTTCCACCCCTGCACCTTTCAACAAGGATCTGACACTCAGTCTTCACATACTCTACTTCCGTTGCTCACTGAAATTGAGTCATTAAACCCTCACTGTAATTGCACATCTTTTTCCCAGCTAAAAAGAGGAGCTTTGTTACCCTCTAGAGCACTGCAGAGCTGCTGTGAACTGCTGAAGGCTACTTAGTATTTAACACTGCAGAAGTCTATTTCAGTTCAGTTACAAGCTCATTATTAGAACCACAGAATAGACAGAACTACAGAATCAACTAGGTTGGAAAAGACCTTTAAGATCAAGCCCAACCATTCAAGTATTTACTAAAATGCTGGGCATCAAAGACACACAGAACACGTAAAGCAGAACTATACAAGATTGGTGTATTGGCCACCTTAAAGCCTAGTAAAACCATGAAGCTGCCAGCATAACCTTAACATCACCCAATTCAAGCATTGCCATGCCAGGCAGAAGCTGCACGTCCTTGCTGGTGGTACGTCATGTCAGTCCAGCCAATCTCACTCAGTTCAACAGCAGAGCATTCTACGTTGCTTTTCTCTGCGACAGGAAATCTGCTATAGGAGAAACTGTTTCCTTACACAGGCTTCTGGTGACACGTTTTCATTTGCAGGTAGAGAATCGGAAGGTTTAAGAACAGCAAGAGGGCACCGGGCACTGTTCTGTGCACGATCTGCTGAACAACTGAGATAAAGTTACATTCCATTAAGCATTTATCAAAGGAGCTTCTGATCTTCAACAGATATTCTCAGGAGATTCACAAGTCTACCAACAGTTTCAATCTATCGCTTCCTACTACAAGCTACAGAACTATCAGTAACACACAACAGATACAGCTCTCCAGAATGAAGAGTTTACATAGCAGCTTAAAAAGTTATTAACTGGAAAGAAACAACAAGAGAGTATATCCTTACCGTGGACTTCCCAAGCAGAGTAAGGATATATAACAATAAACAAAAAAGCCGCCCCACATGCATGTAAGAAACAGAACAGTATTTCAGCAGCCACACAAAGTGGTTTGATACATGAGTTTCCCTCCCTCTAAAATCTAAATCTTGAATAATTCTACCTTATACTCTGATTCGCTGAAGTAGATGATTCATCAAATATGGTGAAAAACATCGGAGGATCCCGAGAGGGAAGGAAACCAACATCTGTAAAGGAAAACCAGGAGGCGCTATTCAATTACAGAATCATAAAATCATAGAATTATGAAATGGTTTGGATTGGAACGGACTTTAAGATCATCCAGTTCCAACCCCTGTCAAGGGCAGGGACTCTTCACACTACGAAAAGCAAACAAGGTTTCCACAACCATGTATCCAAAGGCACTGAAAGCATTTAATACATGGTTCAATAAATACCAAATGTAGCAGGATGTTACAGAATGGGTGGACACAAAAAAAAAAAAATCGCTGCTTAAAAAGCCTGGGTTATGTTACGTTAATGTTACGTTACTTACACCAGTAGCCTGCAGAGGTAAAAGGAGGACTCAAGATAATATCAAGTTTTAAGTTGAACTCTTGCAGATTTTATTGATACTGCATATATTTAAGTGTGAAGAAAGCTCTTCAGCTGTTAAAAGAAAAAAAGGTCTTCTGCTGCAAAGTCCTTGCAAAGAGTGACCTGAGATGCTCAGTCTTCTGCCAAATACGGTTAAATGCACCACTAGCATGTTTGCATTTTCATTCTTCTACTCTACCTAGGCTTTGGGTTTAGTTTGCTCCAATCTTGCTGCTCATATGAAAGAGCAATTCCTTTAACACGTCCTTCTCGTTAATGGAAAAAATAGTTAACACTTACCCTCACAATGAGATGGCTTACGGAGTTGAGCATCTCCAGAGACTTGGAATTCACTGTGAAGGAGACACAAAGTTGCTTCTTGTGTTTTACACACCCCCATAAAACAAAGGTAAACTTTGTAACAAGGCAAGGCAAGCTGACACTGCTACTTGGAAGAAGTAAAGATCCTTCAGACAAGCAATAGAAAAATACATGAAGACAGATTACTGATCCTAGTTACAGGCTGATGCTGAGGGGTGTATTCCATTCTGCCTGCAGAAATGGGCTGTTTGTGATCAGTGTTACTCCTAACTATTCATAACCACAAATTCTCATTGCTGGCAAAGAAAATCCTGGATTACCTTTGCAACTGAGGCTGTTTCTCCCCAACTTCTGTTGCACTGGAAGAAGTTAATCCTTGCAGTCCAAAAGGAGGTGAAGGTTCGGTTATCTCTGGTGGCTGTAGAAACAAAACTATATTTTGGTTCCAGCCTGATGGAATCCCCAGCCATGCAACAAGGTTCCAAGAACATGATGATAACTCTGTGTAGGTTGTTAAAGCCCTGGTGATCTTCAGCCATTTTTATTTGTACTTCCTTGACTTGCATGAAAAAGCACTCAATTTTTCTGCTTAGTGTAGTTAAAAAGCATAACTTTACTCTTTGCCATATAAAACTTTCATAGGAGACTTTAGTTATACTGCAAACTAAGACATGTGAGCATAAAACTTCTGACATAAATTTTACTAAATTCATGCTTTGTATTTCATTATTTAAAATGTTTTCTACTAAGGCATTGCTCTGGAATTGGAGAAGGAAGAGAGAGAGAGACAAGGAGAACATGCTTTATTAGCCCAACTGATGAAGTAGGGAAAAAGGAAAAGCTTTAAATAATCAACCTTTATTTGTTATTTGCAAGCTATAAGAAAACTGGGGTTTAAACACTACTTAGCAATGACAAACAGAAGCATACTTGCTTGAAACATACTCTGCTCAAGACTGGGTAGCAAAGAAAAGGGGGAAAAAAATTAAGCAAATCTAACACATGGTAAGGCATCAAGCCATGAAGATTTGCAAAGGCTGGAGCACCTCTGCTCTGGAGACAGGCTGAGATCACTAGCACTGGGCTTGTTTGGCCTGGAGAGGGCTCCAGGGACACCTTGTAACAGCCTTCCAGTATCTAAAAGGGGCCTACAAGAAATCTAGAGAGGAGCTTTTGACAAGGGCCTGCAAGGACAGGACAAGGGGCTTTAACCTGACAGAGGGGAGACTGAGATGAGCTCTCAGGCAGAAGCTCTTCCCTGGGAGGGTGCTGAGGCACTGGCACAGGGCACCCAGAGAAGCTGTGACTGCCCCATCCCTAGCAGTGTTCAGGGCCGGGTTGGATCACCTTGGAGCGACCTGCTCCAGTGGAAGGTGCCCTTGACTATGGCAGGGGGTTGAAACTGGATGACTTTTAAGGTCCCTTCCAATCCTAACCATTTTATAATTCTATAGTACTGTGTGTAAAACTTGGAGATGAATCAGATGTGGCTTTGTGTACTAGTCTTGACTGGAACAGGTAAATTTTCTTTACAGTAGTGTTACGGTGCTATGGTTTGGACTTTTGACCAAAGTAGTGTTGATAACACACTGGTGTTTTAGCTATTGCTGAGCAGCACATACATAGCATCAAGGTCTTTTGGTCTTCATGCTGCCACCCCTGCAGGAGGCAGTCATTGCACAACCCAGGAGGGGACACAGCTTGGACAGCTGAGCCCAAGTGACCAAAGGAATATTCCACACTGTATTACATCATGCTCAGCAATAAAATCCAGAGGAAGGGAGGAATGTTCAGAATTACGGCATTTGGCTTCCCAAGTAACCATTATCCATGATGAAACCCAGCTCCAGAAGTGGCTGAACATATGGCTGCAGTGGGAAATAGCAAATGAACTTCTTATCCTGCTTTCCTTGCATGCACAGCTTTTGGTTTATCTATCAAACTGTCCACAATTCATGAGTTCTCACTTTCACCTTTCCAATTCTCTCCCCCATCCCACTGAGGGTTAGTGAGCAAGTGGCAGAGTGATGCTTAATTGCCTGCTGGGGTTACCCCACACCCCTTTACAACCCTTCACTTCTTTCCTTAGCTCTAGCTTCTTTCCAGTCTTATTTTGCACTATATATTCTCTATATTAAAGGAGGCCACCCATGAAGAGAGCTTAAGAAAGAGCAATTTGCCCTTAAGCACTTGGCATAACTTTGCTACCAAATTCAGAACTTTATGCTTTAGCATAAAGTATCTTGTCCAGTTGTTAAATAATTTAACAATACTTGTAAAGTAACAGTGCAAGACTGGAAGTCTCTGATTTACATTCCTATAGTGAAAGGATAGGGCTTGGGGACAAGGAGGGGACAGGAAAAGAATTACTTCTCTGAGCATTCATTTACTAGGTGGTGTATGTGTACAACACACTGAAGCATCCTTTCAAAAGTTTAAGAAGTATGAGCCAGAGAAAAACATATCTGGTATTATTCCTCCTTCTGTACTTAAGAGTAGCTATTTGGAAAAGAATAATTAAATGAGGGCAATACCTGTTCACATGTTTGCTGCTGCTCATCATCTTCTTTCTTCTTTAATTTCTTCTCCAGCTCCTCAATTTTCCTTTGTATTTTATCCATCTCCTGTGCTATGGCCTGCATCTCCTCTGTGGAAGAAAAGCTTAGATGGCACAACACATTTCATATGCCATCTGTGCCTAAAGCCTAAATTACATTTAAAGGTGCTAAACCCTCTGGTTTCTTTCCCCATTTCACATTTACATGTAAAGCTGTCAGACATGTTACACCTCAGAGTTAAATAATCACCTCAGAGAAAGAAAAGTAGCTGCAGTAAGAGACAGAATTACCATTGAAGTCTGTCAGAAAAAAACCTCTAAGACTCAATTTGGAGTTTTAGAAAGCAGCATTCTTTACTGCAGCTCTGGACACACGCATCATTTCACAAAGGTGAGCACACCCATTACTTGCTGACAGTAGCCACATAGTTAGCATACTAATGCATATTCATAGCTTTTCCAGGAATTATAATATTTGCATTCTAATTATGCATGCACTTTCTTGCTGAGTGAGGGTCTCGGATGGTCACCAACAGTCTTCCTCACAGTGTTTACTGAATGACCTCAGCACTTGCGCACGCTCGCAAGGTCCTAGCGCTGAGTTAGTAGTTGGTATGTCTTAGCTTCTGTTCTGTTTCAGTCTTATCCATGTTGGGCATCACTCTGCTATTCTGAAGGCTGGCATCCTTGGTCTTATTTACTGCCTCTTTAGTTGTTATCAGTCTCATGATGTTCCTTCCCCACCAGCCAAACTTTTCTTTCTCTCTATGTGTTAACAAGTTTGAGCAGTTTGCTGTATTCTACTACATTACTTAAAAGACACACACACTATTGTAGGCTTAAATTGTAGGTTTAAACCAACAGCAACAGCTTTATGCAGATAGCAATAAATACAAATCTATGATTCCACCCCAGAAAGTTTTATGTCACCCCATTTTGAAGCATACCTTCAGCTTTCTTTTTTGCTTTCTTTCTGTAGATTTCAGCTCTGATCTCCTCCAAAGAAAACTCTTCCACTCCAGCATAAACTTTATCTTTACAGTACATCATCATCTCTCTTTTCTCTTGAGTATCCTGCTGATAGTTTTGTACTCTCTGCAGTGGGTCCTCCTCTTTCTCAGGTTTGCGAGCACTTAAAACCCGATTTATGCTGGGTTCAATTTTGCAGGGAGTCCTGAAAACACACAGTTATTACTTTTATGTACTTCACTGTCAGACAGAAAAGCAAGCATAGGAGAAAGCACAGCTAATCTCAGAAGCTAGTTGTAGGGTAGTAGGAGTGCTCAAGGCCAGGCTGGATACGACTTGCAGCAACCTGCTCTAGTTGAAGGTGTCCCTGCCCATGGCAGGGGAGTGGAACTGGAGGAACTTTAAGTTCCCTTCCAACACAAATCATTACATGATTCTGTGATTCTTTGACTTAAAAGAATTAAGATCTTGGACTAGATTAAGCCTGGCATTCTAGGTTAAAAAAAAAAAAAAGAGAAGATTTAAGATACAATAGAAGGGGGTAGGCGGAAATTTGCAAAACCAGAATGTTTTGCATGCTGAGCAACAGAAATGAAGTGCCCCATTACAAGAAACAAACACACGCTAAAAGTCCATCACTGTACAGCCAAAGAAATCATTAGCAGTCAACTTCTTAGCTTGAAAGTGCTTTCGAAAGCACTACAGCCAATTTCAGGAGAGAGGAACCAGAATTTGTAGTTTTATACATCCCAGTAATCCAGATGGCTCCACTAGTTACCTGTACCTCGATAAAAGATTATCTAAACAACTGACCTTAAAAATGTGTTAGATGAGGTTTGGGTAAATACTTAGTTCAGAAGAAAATACAGTGCAGTTCCAAGACATCGGGTTTGTTTTGCATGTGAAGGGACTCACAACCTTAAATTATTGGGGAGATTATGAGGCTAATGGGTGGGGTATGTTTTAAAGCTTTTCTTGTGTGAGTGGGGTTTTATTACCAAGATCACTCCAGAGTCCTTCTGCTCAAATCGCTTATGACAACTGATGGCATGATCACATCATGTTTACGGCTTCAATTCAACACTTCCAGATTTGATTTGGTGACTATGGGGTATTGTGTGGAAACGCATTCAAAGGCGGAAAAATAAGCTACTTTTAAACTTTCAGCTACATGGAAAAAACTACAAGCAAACTCTCTGCTCAAGCTGCTTCCAGCTAATTTAGAACCATGCTCACATTTCCCACCCACTTCTTCCTTTTCCCTGGTATAAAGGTACTGCCTTCTGTAAGTAATAATTTTTCATCTGAGAGACCAGCATGTCAAGAGATTCAATTCTACGGCATCACTGACTTTCAGGAGTAAGAAAGTGTTATAGCTTAGACAGAAACTTGTTCTGCATATCCTTAAACTGTATTATGGCATATTCTTGGCCAGGGCTATTCTGCAGTCCACATGCAGCATACAGAACCTACAGGAAAAATCCATGTTGTTAGCTGCTTTGTACTGGTCTTCCATTACATACAATGCAGAACCCTGAAAGCTGGCTAGAACAGCAAACACCCTTTTCCATTTCTGTCTTAGGAAGAACCTGTACAGCCATCAGCAACCACAGAAAAAGGGGAGCAGCTTTGCAAAATAATGGTCCTTTTGTCTGCTCTAACATAGAGCATCTCCTGGGATTGATCAGCATTTCAGTGAGCACTGCACAAGCAGCAAGGGAATTTCAGGCAAACCAGCAAACTCGTCCGTGACCTAAGCAGCACTGTTGTCATGGAAACCTGGAGAGCTTGTTTCAGACTAAAACTCCAAATAGATACGAGTGCAAAGTACAGCAAAACAGCTATAAGCCTCTCACTTTGGGGCTGCTTTCATAGCAAACAGCATCCTAAGAGAGGTAACTGTGTTTTCATGTAAACACACTGAGTTAAGCTATTAAAATAATCAGCATATATAAATATGATATAGGCTTCCACATAATGAGCAGCAATAGTCAAATCACAGAGTCACAGAACGGTTTGGCTCAGAAGGGAACTTAAAACTCATCCAGCTCCAACCCCGGCCACGGGCAGGGACACCTTCCACTAGAGCAGCTTGCTCCAAGCCCCTGTGTCCAACCTGACCTTGAACACTGCCAGGGATGGGGCAGCCACAGCTGCTCTGGGCACCCTGTGCCAGCACCTCAGCACCCTCCCAGGGAAGAGCATCTGCCTAAGCTCATCTCAACCTCCCTTCTGGCAGGTTAAAGCCATTCTCCTTGTCTTGTCCCTATAGGCCACTGCCCAAAGCCCCTCTCCAGGTTTCCTGGAGCCTCTATAGGCACTGGAGCTTCACTAAAGTCTCCCATTAAGGACCCTTCTCTTGCCCAGGCTAAACCAGCCCAGCTCTCTCAGCCTGGCTCCAGAGCAGAGCTGCTCCAGCCCTCAAAGCATCTCCAAAGCCTCCTCTAGACTCACTCCAACAGCTCCACATCCCTCTTGTGCTTTTGCCCCAGGGCTGGGCACAGGACTTCAGTAGGGGTCTTCCCAGAGCACAGCCGAGGGGGAGAATCCCCTCCCTCAACCTGCTGCTCACAGGGGGTTCTGGGCTGCAACTCACATTGCCAGGTCTTTGGGAGCTTCCCATGTGTTTATGCATCCTCTACTGCAGCCTCTGCCACCAGCTAAAGCACAAAGCTTCCAGGTTGACATATCTTAAAGTTCTTGCAGATTTTGATGTTTGACTACTTGGCAAAATTAGTCAGGACTTTTCAAAGGAACTTTGATAACCTCAAATGCAATCCCCATTGCAAACTGAAGCAAAGACTCACATGGCTTGTAGCTGAGCTGACTCTTCGACATACGGGGTAAAACTGGGCAGTGGGTAGGACACTTCTGGACCAGAATTCACACTGCTGCGAGGACGCTGGGGAAGCAAAAGTCAGTATTAACAACTTAAAGATTTATCTTTAGACTCTACATTCCTCTATAGTCTGAATCTCTCTTCCCAGGGTTTGGCTTATTCATAGGTTTTGTTATTTAAAAAAATTAAACCTGGTAGACTTTCCCAAGGTTAATTCTGCTGAGACAGAAACAGTTACAGACCATCAACTGAATACTAGCACTTAAAGAAGCAAGACACGGGCCTCCTACATGTCCTCATCGCTACCTAGTTGCTGTTCCTGAGGGAACGCTGGTCAAGCTGGGAATCTTGGTTGCTCCTTTTGTCTGTTTTCCAGATGTAGTACTCACTTTTCAGCCAACACTGCCCCAGTTCTGTGACACTATTCCTTCTACTGGCCACCAAGAACCTCCAGACTATTCAATGTTCCTCTCGAGAGGCCATTCCAAAATCACAAAACCCCTTTAACTTCTGTGGTCCATTATTGGAGAGAAGACAGATGGAATTTAGTCTGAAAACACGCTGCTCTCATCTGCCTATTTAAAATTCCCCTAAACTCTAAAGCAGAAGTTACACACAGAATATTTCACAAACTGACTTTTCTCCAATGGTTTTCAAACTGGTCTCTTTTACTGCCAGTGTGAAGATGGCCAAGTGAAGCCTCTTCCCTCTGTGCAGCTTTCAGTATCTCAAAGCATTCTGAAAAGGTTATTCTTTGACTGTAATAGAAGCCAAAATGAGCACCACGCTTCAGTGAAGGAGCACTGAACACCCATCAGCTCTCTGCTAGTTACAGATCTATTTTATATTTAATTAAAACCTAACAAATTTCATTAAAGGGGGAAAAGAGACAACTCTAAGGGCAGACATTAAAAGGATATGGAAGAATTTGGAGACCAGAATGAATGTGTTAAGCAGCTCAAGCAGGCAACTTATAAATTGCACATTGATAATTCCTCCTCCTTTCTTCTCAGCTAAACTAAATCTGTGACTTTCTGAACTTTCCCATTCACTTAACCAAACTGCTTTGGATCTGGTAGTAATTATTCCTCAAGTTTCCATGAATTTCAAGTCATCTGCCTTCCTCCCTTCATCCTAGTTTTTGTTTCTAAGCTTCACTTATAACAACTTCTATATTGAGCAATCTTAAAACATTTTTCATCATCTGATTAGTCCATATCCTTCTTCTCTAATCTACAAAGAACAGGGGAACACTGTGGCTTATCTAAGAGCCTATGAAACAAGTGATTTTATAGGATTAGTTTCCTTCAGATAACATCTTGGAGCACTTCTCTAGAACAGTTTAAACACCTCTAGCACAGCTGCTTCTTTTCATGTCCCTAGCACTAGCTTAAACCATTGAAACCTACCTTCTGCCACCCCACTGTCAGGATAAGTATTCCATTAATGCAGTAGTTCTTCAATTCCTTTCATCTCCACTCTTCTGTTTTGGTTACATGCACTTCAAAACAGACATGTAGAATGTTGTACATGCCTTATTTTCATGAAGAGGCAACAAATTC
Organism: Psittacus erithacus; assembly: GCA_009867235.2. NCBI lineage: Eukaryota > Metazoa > Chordata > Aves > Psittaciformes > Psittacidae > Psittacus > Psittacus erithacus. The sequence goes on from WYDI02009789.1 coordinate 27,455, forward strand.
TTCCTTTGGGTTGTATTTTAAATTTAACTCTTCTTTCCTCCAGAATTAACTAGTGGCTGGCTTCTCACCCTTTCTTTGGCTAAGGTTTTCCCCTCTTACATTTATTTCTTGTCTTCCCTCCAGATACGCAGACCACCTCCACCAATTATTATTTTGTTAGCAAGAGCTATCATTTCTTGATTTAACAACCCTAGAGAGGTTTTAAACTCACTCTCGCAAGATCAGCTTGCTAAGCTTGAATAGGTTACACATAGCCAGAGACTCTTTAGGAAAAATTTAGGAAGACCTGCACTTACAAATAAACACAAACCCCAGGCAAAGGAGAAAGAAGATGACTTTTGTCTCAGGGACCAGAAGTCATCAGCTTACACTTTCCTCTTTTTTGCCAGTCCATTTTGAGACTCCTTACCCTGCCAGAGTTCCAAGGTCCTGCACTCAATTCATTCTCCTTAGCCCTCGGTGCTGGAGGTGCTGTCCATTGCTGTGGTGTAAGAACAGGAATCTCAGGTCCAGAAGCTGAATTTTCATCAAACACAGCAAAACCTGGATTGCTGGAAAGCTGCTGAGAAGCTGGAGTCTGAAAGCTTCTGTTTTGGTTTGTGGCTATAAGCAAAAAGATTTATGCAGGTTAACTATCACACTCAAGTGCAAATCCCACAGAGCTGCAACTCTCCCAGTAATATGTTGCTTCAGCAACTAAATATACCTCTAAGTGCATCTCCTACACGGCTGATTGGGGCTCTCACTTTTTTCTTCCCCCTGCCTTTTAGATCTGCCAGTGAGGTTCTCTGAGGTTCTGCAGCTCCCAGAAGACTTGTCTCTTCTTCATCAGGAGTTTCCTCAAGCCCCAGTAGTGTTCGACGAGAAACACGGGTCTGAAACTGCCTGAGAAGATACTGGAAAAGTCAGCATCAACTTCACTGCACCAGGGATCCATGGAAGCATGTCAAACTTCTTCCCTTTAGCTGGAAGCTTACCTGTGATGGGACTGGAGCCTGTCCAAAGGCTCAGCCTTGCGCTGAAGGCCTTCTTGGAGTATCAGGTCTGCTTTCTTAAAGCTTCCTCTAGCCTCCAGTACTTCTGCCCATGTGATATAGAGTAGTGCCAGTGTTGTGCCAATTTCCTGGCTGTGGAGGTAACTGTACAGATCCAAGGGCTCATTACAGTAATTTCCCTGAAACAAGTGAAGCATTTCAGCAATTGGACTTCAAAGGATTCCAATTTCAATACAAGTCTTACAGGAGCAGCTGTAAGGTCAGGACATACACAGCACATAAGACTAAAGAAAAGGATTCAATAGAAAAATCTCTGACTGTCTGTATGCCTTTGTCAATGTTATTACCAATCCATTCATTTTAGCCTACAGAGTTGAAGTCAGCCATTTCTTAGGGTTTGGGGTTTTTTTATTTGATATAATTCTATTATTGAACTACATCATGTTAGTGTTCCTAATAGTTATTTTAGCTTTAGACAAAGTACAACATATTTCTTAGCAGCTTTGGAAACGGTAAATCAGCTCAGGAATCTAAACCTGGAGAAAAGCTGCTTGAAGACAACAAAACCAACAAAAACTATGGCAATGGAGAGACAGTGCAAGACCAGATGACACTTGGCTTGGTTTTGCTTAAACACAGGATATGGATACAAGACAGAATTTAAAATACCTGGTAGGACAGAAAGCGCATCTAAAACAGATCTTTAAATAACTTTTATCCTTAAATAATCAAGCTCTACTCATTCAAACTAGCTTTCCAAAACAAAATTTGTGGAGTTTCTAGCTGTCCAAACTGAATGGCCCTAAAAAAGACTGAATATCCTATTGAAAATCAGAAGTGGAATTCAGGAGTAGGCAATGTCTGCAGATACTTTCTGATATTTAACTAGTTGTACAATATATACTTTGCCTCTGTTGTTACAAAAAAGCAGCTTAACTGTGTACAAATGATGTAATAACAAGAAAAAGCAGCACCCAAAATATTAAAAAAAACACATACAAACTTGAGCCACAGGTTAAGATAACGGGGATCTCCGTAATATTGTTTCTTTCCACTTAGAGCTTCCGCTGCTCTTTCCAGTAATGCAGGCATATTGCTCTCCTTTCCACCCTGGGGGAAGGTTTGCTCCGTCCACTTGATGTACCTAAAGATGTGATATATAAATAGGAAGTCAGTTCTGAGTAAGATACAAGGCTTCTGCGCAACATACAGATTTAGAAAACAATCAGGCATAGCACTGAAACACAACATAAAAAACTGTTATAAAATCTTATCTTGAAGTAGAATATTTTCCCCAAACTTTTGCAAGGATATCTGATCTTTCTATTCTTTCTTCTGAAACAAAAGGGAACTCACCGGTCCCAGACATCCAGGGGATCATCTCCAGAGTAAAATCTGATTTCGGATTCAAACTCCCTAGAAAAGGAAACATGAATCCAATAAATAAGGTGTATAAATGCAGAGATGTTTTCTACACTATAAGCTAAGACCTTCACTCTTACTTATACCACTTTGTAGGTGTATTAAAAGAAAGGCTGAGTTAGCATATATTTAGGCTTGAGCTTCCACCAACACTAGAATAAAAAAAATTATAAAAATTTTATTAAAA
>WYDI02009792.1:0-11890 GCA_009867235.2 Psittacus erithacus
TGGCTGCCCCATCCCTGGCAGTGTTCAAGGCCAGGTTGGACACAGGGGCTTGGAGCAACCTGCTCTAGTGTGAGGTATCCCTGCCCATGGCAGGGGCTTGGAACTGAATAGGCTTTAAGGTCCCACCCCAAACTAATCTGGGATTCTATGAAATGCTCCCTGAAATACCCAGTTGTGAGAATCAGGCTTATGATGATTTTTCTCCAGTTGCTTTAAACCAAGTACTGAATTCATGCTCCTGCACTCTGTTCTCCATAGTCTGGTGTAAGTCCTTGCAGGGGCTGAGCAATGCCTAGGATAAGGGATGGCAGTTCCTGTTTATTGGGATGTAGCTGAATTAGCTCATAATAACTAAAACCATAAATGGCAGCACTCACCTCATTTCTTTATTGCTCTTCAGTGTTTGACTTTCTAAGCTCCTGGGGTGTCAGGGTTTTTTGGCTGGTCTTTTCTGCTCTCTCAGGTGCTCAGTGATTAGTAAGAGACACACAAAGTGTTTTCACATCACAGAACAGGGCAAAGTTGATAAGTACCACTAGAAGTCTCAGAAGAGATTCCCACAGTGATAATGGATGAAGTGTCTGTAGGAGCCGTTCACCCACAGAATTTGATCTTTTCTCTGTTGGAAGGTTTGAAGAGGTTGTGTTTTTAAAGCCATGACTCTGAATCATGCTTAAAGTGGACACATCTGAATTCTCAGCTGCGTTGCTTTTCTGCCTTTCTTGGGACACTCCTGTCAGTCTCTGGTAAGGCAGGTTACTGCCGTGTGTTAGATTGTATGGCTTTTAGAGACCAGAAAGGGGATTCTTTCATATCCAGGCCTACAATGAATTCTGGTCCTTTCTAACTTTGGCTGACCAGGCATCCTCAACTGTGGAAACTTAAAACCAAGACTGCATCACCTTTCTGGTACCAACTGGATTTATCCACTTCTGAAAGCTTGTTTTCTGTTTTAAATGCTGTTTTCAATTGAATAGATCCCATGTTGTATGTCTTTGCAATCTGTTGTAAACAGGAATTGTGTGTTAAAGAAAGCAGGAACTACTGCAAGCCAGCACGAACGGAACAGTTGGATTTCCAGCTTTGTCTCCTTGGATTACCAGGGACCCCACAGTCTGTCTGTAATTCCTTTTCATTGCATCTCCAAACCCACAATACTATTAAGAGTACACTGCTCTAAATCAGAGAAGCCCTGATGAGACCAAGGAGTGGAACTGCTTGCTGTCTTCCTAGATGGATTTCCTGAAGGAAAGAGTAGGTGATTGACCCGGGTCCTTGAGGCATTTTTGCACCAAAGACTTTGGATTGCAGCACATCTGAACAAAGCATATTGTCTCATCCCACCATATATAATCTTAATCCCACCCTTAGGAGACAGCAAGAGGAAGAGGCATTTCGGTATCATCGGGTATCAAAGCAGGGAAGTGCAAGAGGGGTTCAGATGAACTACCTCAAGTTCTGCCCAGGCTGAGACCAAATATTAGCTGAGGCCTGATCAGACTGAATTGATTTTGCTTTCTGCCCTGCTTAATTCCACCCATGGCATGAGGTACAAGCTGCAGCTATCTGCAGAGGCTTGTGCCTAATGTGTATAGATGTATATTCCATCACTGAAAAGTGAATTACGAAAGTAAGGATAATAATGTTTCACTTGTACATAAAAACTTGTGCAAGAAAATACCTTGTAAGCAAACTCTTTTGGTTGTAATCTTCCTATTGCAATCACAGACCCTTTTTGACGCTGCATCTCCAGCAGGTTATGTAAAATTATTGTGGGGGGCATAATTTATTGCAATATTCACAATATTCACTAATCAGCTAAGTGGTGTATTCACAGGCAGGAAGGCATTATAGCATTCAGCCCTCTGTTCAGCTCAAAAATAGCTCAGATGTTAAAAAAAGACATGATTGCAGGCACTTACTGGCGCTGGGTTCAGTGCTATGCAGTGCATTGCTGGATGATATAAAAGCCATTTGATACTTAACAAAAGAAAACCACAGTGGCTCAAACAGGCCAAATACACCCAAGTGGCCGCAACACAGAGCTGGATCAATGACTCCTGGGCAATTATAACTGGCACTGATTTCAACTGGCAAGAAACCAAAGGAGGAATTTCAGTTCTTGAGCAAGAGAAAACCTCCTCAAGGTCTGTCAGCCTACCTGTGAGTCAGACGCTTCATTATTGTTCCCTTACATGAGTTTTCAGCTGATGTCCTCTTTAACCAGCTTAGAGGCTCATGAAGAGGGAGGCATGCCACTCTAGCTTAGATGTGTGGGCATTAGCGAAAGGCAGAGCAGTACAGGGCAAACACTGGTCTGGTCTTGCTGGGTATAGCAGGGGCAGCATGCCAAGGTGATGCAGGAAAATGCTGATACTGCTGCCTTCCAGAGTGCCTGCCCAGCAGCACTGCATGAAACCCCTTGAAGCTTGCAGCCCAAGCCTTTACCTGGCCATAGACATAATCCTCACCTTCCTTCAGACCCAGCTCACCTTTGGCATAGACTTTGCTGATTCCAAGCGTGAGGTTTAGCCCAGGAGCACCTCTTGATCCCACACTAATCCCTAGCTCCAATGAAGACCATTAAAGCTAGGTTTGTAAACTGGTTTGAAGTTCTAATAACAGGAGTGTTTGAAATTAAGCATTGGACCAAGGGCAAAGGGAAACAAGGTTTGGTGCTGGTGCCTGTAAAGGCTTTCTCCTTAAAGTTTGGTTTGACTGTGTCCAAAAATAACGCTGGGGTTCAGACCGGTATCTGTGCAGAAGGATGAGAAAAGAGTGTTCATAACTGGTCTCAGTACATTAGTGGTTGTCTTTCTAGTTTTAACATGGGAATAGCACGTTAGAAGTGGGGGGTTCTCACTAGAAGGGGGAGGTGTATGTGGTAGAACACTGACTGGGTTTAGAGCTCACTCCAGTAAGCACAAGTTCATAGAATGGAGATGACAGGGGTCTAAGAGGATCGAGCTGAAGATAGACTTCCTCAGCTCATCCTTAACCCCCATGTGCAACTGGAATTTTGCTCTAAATCCAGCAGTGCCTACTTGTACTAGATCTAAATATAGAAATTAACTTCATTTTGGCCTGAGTCATAAACTTTATCTGGCAGCTTTTTTTGGGGCTCAGTTGAACTCCTAATTCATCAGCTCCTGATTACATTAGAAGTACTTCTCTGAATTCTGCAATCCAGTAGTGTTTTCAGAGGATAGGCTGCATGAGTGAATGTTTTCACATTGCTTAAGCCTTTATTTGAAAGAAGGAGCCAGGTGTCTTAAGGCTTTGCTATGCTAGATGAGTCAGTTGTTGAATCACTTCCATTTTGGTTGTGCTATTGCTGCTGTAGCTTTCTTTATTCCCTGTCACGTTAACGACTTACCCCTGTCCTGAAACTGGGCATAAAAGATAATAATAATCTTATTATTAAATGCATGGTTTCAGTTTGTTCTTTGTTCAAGGAGCATGTAAAAGTAATGAACACGAGTGGAGGTGCCAGGAGGCACCAGATTCCTGCAGAGCAAAATAGCCTGGAAAAGACTTTCCAGAAGCATGATTAGTCAAGAGTTTTGCATCTCTGGTGATTGCCCAAACTCAGGACCAAGGCATGGCCAAGACGGACAGAGCCAGGTTGGACAGAGCCTTGGGCAACATGGTCTAGTGAAAGGTGGCCCTACCCATGGCAGGGGGTTAGAACTGCATGATCTTTCTAACTTAAACCATTCTATGATTCTATGGACATACCAATTCCATCCTAAAGATTCAAACCTTGGTCTGCTGATATATATGCAAAGAGTATGTAAAGGAGGAAGCATACAGAAGACCAGCATACACCGTTATGTTAATGTAAGGATTTTACACTAGTGCCCTCCATTTGACCTAAACATGCTTTTGGGGGACCTGGAAAGCTAGCAGTTGGGTTTTTCCTACTGTAATAGGAAATATGGATAGTTGTAGGAAATAGGAAATAGCTGTGATAGCCAGTCCCTGCAGCCTTCCTCAAGCCAGCAGCTGTAGATTTCAAACTACTGCACTTTGGGGAAAACTTATCTTAGAACATATTGTGCAGTGCCTGTGTTCCCCTCGGTTCACCCAGAGAGCAAAACTGAAGCTGTGCAGCCTCCCTCAGCACTCTGTGTCCTTCACTGAGCCATGCAGTTAGAATTGAAGGAGACAATTCTGTCTAAATGGGATGGATTATTATTGTTGTTGTTGTTCTTTCTTGTTAGAAATCATTAACTGAACAAGCAGAAAACCAGTTTGAAAGATCCCAGCGTTCTTTGTCTTGGTGGTTCAGTGAGGTAACTTGGAAGAATGACAGCTTCTCAGTGGTCAAGGCAGGGTGTAAGGTTTCTTAAGACAAGACGGAAGCCACTGGATATTCTGAATCTCACCAGTGCAGTGATACAGCCGAAAAGCGAAATAAAAGCTCTTTCCTATGGTATTAAATGGCTGCAAAAGGCTAGATAGATAAGCACTCAACTATACTTGCCTAACAAGTGGCAAGAGCACCTCACTCTTCAAGCTTACTTGTTGAAACCTTTGATGTTCAAATGGTATCAACTCCACCATCTTGTCCTGTCGGTCTCTTAACTTGGATATAACAGAAGATAGAAAGGGTAAGAAAAGAGCATCATCAAGAAGGCCTCCAGATTAGGTATTTTCATCATTGAACAACAAGATAGAAAAAGCTCTCTTTGTAACAAGAGTGCCCATTATGATCTTATGATAATACAGAAAGGCACAGATAAAGCAACTGATGTTTAAGGCAATCTGGAAAGCCAATAGAGTAATATCTCATGGTGAACAGAGGAATCTCAGCTACTGTGCACTTCTGGCCCTCTTGGACAAGTCAAATGTGGAGGTATCACTCACAAGTCAGATGCTTCCCCTCCCAAATATGAGACTTGTATTCTTCGAGGGATTCCACTGTTCTCGGACTTCTATCCGTGGTTGCTATGTACTTGCTGCGTTTGCCTTGAGGGGTTTGGGAGGTACCTGCCATTCTGCTCCTTTTGGAGGTATTGCAGAGGACTCTGAAGATTGTGGTCTTCCTGCAAAACATGGGTTATTCAAAAGCAAAGTCCAGCAGCAGAAAACAATCTTAAGGCAATACATGGGCTTACACATACGTCAGGTTCTCCGCGTCCCATCTGTTTACTCTTCTTGGTCCCTGTGGGAAGGTCTTTTGAGCAGCTAATGTCTCATCTGGTATTACAAATAACGTGTCAGTCAACGTGTAAAGTACTTCACAAAGTGTATCTCAGGCTTGGCTGTGTATCTGCTCTCCATGCTGGATCCAAGAGGGCACTGTATTGACAATAAGAAACCAGACATTTCTGCTTACAGCAGCATTAAGGAAATAGCAGTCCATCAAAGCTCCTCTTTCAATATTAATTTGTTTACTTGGGTTCTAGAAATAGTCATAAAATTGGCCTACGATGGCACATTCACCTGAATTGAAGAAACCACATTTCACTGTTAATTGTGAGGATCTAGCTAAGAGGGAAAGATAGATGCAGTATCATGGAATGATGTCACTAGGGAAAGAATCTGGCACTTCCTGCTGATTTTGAAGACATCTTTTTCCAGGTGAATGAATAACTGTGATTACACACAACGTCTGATGCTGTGCAGGTTGAACATAGCAGGATCCATACCTAGTAAGCATGGACATGTTCAAAGACATCTTACAGAGAGCTCAGAGCTGTGAAGAGGAGTTAGTCATTGGAAGGAAACCTCAATAGTTGCTTTGTCCCTAGTTCCCCAAGGATTCTTTTTTCTCTCTTGTACTCACCAGTGGCTGTGACAGATTTCTTTCTCTTGTCACCTGCTTTGCATTTTCATCTAAAGAGACTTAACCCATGGGACCAGTCGCATGTATCAGAGTGCAGATCCTGGACTGTGAGAAGAGAGCTTTTGGCTTAGCTCAGGAGGGCTGATCCCCCCAGCTCATTGCAGTCCCTCACAAAAGTAGCAAACATGAATCCATCCCAGCTGCACTAGCCCTAGAAGTCTTATCTAGAGGGATGTGCCAGTTCCAGCTGCTTCAGGTAACACTTCCCAACCATCTGCTCTGAAGAGCCTCATGCATGTACTCCAAGTAGGTCCATCCCACCTACATGTTGCCAGATTACACTCATACATAGTAGAATCAGGACAAAATAGTCAGTATCTGTGATGCCTCTGCTAATCAAGGCACACGGCCTAATGTTCTGCTACAGCCACTTTGCAGAGGTAGGGATTGTATTGTAGCTGCTAATTAGGAAGCATGCGTTTTGTTCTTGTTTGGTTTCATCTGGCCTGCTAGAATTCACCACAGGGTTTGCAAAAGGGGAAGAAAACCTCATCCACCCTGGAAAAGAGCTTTGCATTTACATACTTCTTTTTAAGTCAGTTGCTTCACAAGAAAATTGCTCTGTAATCACAGCAACTTGCTTGTAGTCTGCTGGTAACATTGCCCTTTGATGTTCAGAAGTTTATTAGCGGAGCTGCATTTTGTATCTGAATAATGCATTATTCTGGAGGGCTTCTCCCAACGTAGGCGGTCAGAGGGGAATGGGGGAGTCCTCTCCTCCCAGCATCTTTTGTATCATCCTTGAAGTCTCTGAGCTTTGCATGCAGGAGATAGAGCTTCTGAGAAGGAAGCGTTCCTTCCTCCATGGGTCAGTGTGGGCATTCATCTGAAGTATTTCTTTCAGTGAGCTGCTGCCTCAGATGGACACTCCAGAACCACAGTGCTTTGAGCACAGGGCTGAGAAGCACTCCCTGGCACCACAGCTTTGTATGAGAGGCAGCTGTGCCAGACTGTCCTTGCTGAGGAAAGTCCGTATGAAAAGCAAGCAGGGTGTTTTTCCCCAGCTCTTGTTTTTCAAGGCTGGTTAGCCCAGATCTTTCTGATCCCGAATACAAATGCCTCCACTTGTTATCCTCACTTGGTTTGAATTTCCTTAGCCATTTCAAAGAGCCCAGGGATGTGGCCTGTACCCTACACGCGGCAGCAGCAGAGATGCTTGTGCAGTACCGGTGTTTCCCCTCTCTCCTAGAAACACCTTTCCTGGTGCATATTAATTGCATTTGGCTTCTGCTTGGTCAGCTCCTGTATCAGCATGTACTTCTGCCTTTTGCTTCACCCAGGAGACACCAGGTGGCCTCCAGAAAGCTTTGGAAAGCCTGCTAAGCTGGGGGACAACCCACCTTGTCATATTAGAATGAATGATATCTGAGGGTGTATAATACCAGCATTTTGCTGGTAGTCATTGTTTGCTAACATGAACTGAAGCTATACTGACAGTTCAGCTGCAGTTGAGCTGTGGGAGCAGGGTAGGACTTCCTAACTGCAGGCAGCATTAGGGATGACCCCAAAATAGGATAGCACAGACAGAAAGAAAGGGAAAAGGTTCAGCTGATGATCACACACTTGCAGCAGCAAAGCTAGCATGAAGGTCCCTCCTGCAATGAAAGCTACTCTCCTTTAGGAAACACAGTTGGTCCTTTCTTGGAAGCAAAGCCCTGTATGGTACCACTACCTTGCCATGACCCCACACTAGAGGCGCTTGCTGTTTGCTGTTCTGTACTACTGCAGGTTTACCCAGCTCTGCTCTGATTTGCAGCCACTTTAATCTCTAGCTACAAATTTCTATGGTTTTGTAAGATTTAAAGCACAAACAGCATTTTTGGGTTTCTTTTCAGTGGGAAGCGGAATCTCTGATAGCTTGTGTATCTCCTGTCTGCTGCCTCTTGCTGTATTTCACCTTTACCAGCCCTGGTAGAAGTTCATGCTAGATTAAATGCTTTAAGGTGTTTCTTACTACTTGTATTTGTTAATAAAGTTAAAGAAGCTGTCCAAGTAGCTGGATGGATGGAGGGAGGTTTGCTCAACTATGTGTATTTCAGTTCTACTGGTGAATAAGTTATTGCAATTATTGGCCTGTCAGTGAAATATGGTGTCTGAAGTTTTGGAGGCTGAATATTCATAGGAGGTTAACGTTTCAGCTGCCTGCAGAGTGAATACAAATGCAAACATTAACAGCCCAGACTCATGTCTGCTAGAAACCTCTGGCACAAAACAAGGGAGATTTGAAGCGACAGCACTTTCCCACTTCACAAAGATGAAAAGCAATAGCTTAATTGTAATATTGGAAACACCAACAGTTAATGCTTTGATCAGAGTTTCATTCAGAATTGCAAATGCACGTGTACAAGTGGGACATTGGGAGCTCACTGCTGGTCACCCACACGTTATCCTCATCTTTACTGTAGTCCTGCCCTATTTCCTCCTGGGAATTGAACACTGATGAAGCAACTCAATGCATCCAAGTTGTTGTAATCGTTCACAGTAAGTTTAAATCTGCCAGAGAAAATGGGAAATTAAGGTAAGGAATAAGAAAGAATATCTAGAGTTTGGATTGGATTCCTCAGTTTATTTCCTACCCCAAATAGGTTACTGCTGTGCTTCATTGAACACAGTCTGATGGCATTGCTGCCTTGGAATTCTTTTGGAGGAAAGAATGGAACTTGTAGGGTATTCATTGAAAGATTGGGTTGAATGTTTTTGTTCTAGGGCTCCCACTGGAGTTGTTTTGTTCTTGTTGTAGGGCACGATTTTGGTGGTGAGAGGGACTGCATTTCAAATTTCATTACTGCATTTAATGCAGTAAATCAGCTCTCCTAAGAGTACAGGGGGTGTAAGTATTGTCATAACTGATGTGGCATTTTTTACCCTAAAGATAGTGAAATGAGGTGAGATACTGCAGCCAGGACAAAAAGACAGAAGCTGTGCTTGGTCTCACAGATACATGGGTTCATGTTCCAGGATGGATAGTGTGTTGTTAGAGTCCTTTCCTTCAGGACCACTGAGTTTCAGTTGGAAACTCTCTTTTGACTTTAAAGGTCTCCATTATCTCCGTGTCTTGCACACCGAGACCCAAGTTTTCCTGGCTGTCCTGGCTAAAGGACGACTAGCAGGGAGCATTTTGGGTGCTGCCTGCACTGCCTTGTCTTTGCACCACCTAAAAGCCATGAACAGCATCATCCTTCCGTACCTCCTTTAAATGCCTGACTTACGTGAAGCTGACACAGATAATCTTCTGGAGTGGCAAGATTATTCACTATTATCTGGACCAGCATCTTTCCTCCCAGTGCTACTTCTTGACGCATTTGAGGACAGGGACCCTCTTTGTGTGCTTCATTGGCGCAGTTCCTGGTGAGCAGCCATCTGCCATGGTGCTCCTCAGCGTGTCAGTGGTGCAGATGGGATGTAATGCTGAATCAGTGCTCTGCATGTTTGGCTCACTGCTGTAAAGATGTTTAATGTAAAGGAAAACGGGCTCCCCTTCAAGGCATGGCTGGCTGGCTGCACAAAGGCAAGAAAAGCCAGCCCTGCCCCTGCCACACTCCTCTTCATCATCTTGGAAGTTAATGCAAGGACCAACCAGATGGGTTAGTCACCCTGCTTCTGAAGGTAGGGCTGTCACAGCTTGCAAGAGCATGGATGGACCCTGCCATGGGGGTGGTGAGAGGTGCTGGTGGCAGGGACCAGGAGCCAGGCTGGCACACAGTGCTCTGTGCATGGGAGCCCAGACTCACCCAGAGTCTCTTCTCAAGGATGGGAAGGTGCCAGATAAGAGTGTAGGGAACTTCTTGGTGGAGGCTATCTTTCTTCTCTCTGTTATACCCATCTGTAGCATGGCGATTATAGAATCATAGAATGGTTTGGGTTGGAAAGGACCTTAAGATCATCCAGTTCCAACCCCCTGCCATGGGCAGAGACACTAAACCATGTTACCCAAGGCTCTGTCCAACCTGGCCCTTTCATTTAGGGTGGTTATTTTGGGTTGCCCTGCTCTTAGGCAGTGACTCAAGCTGAGAGAGGCAGGGTAACATTATTCTATCCCGAACTGAGAGCTGTGAGAGAGGCAACCTGAGGCTGCAAGGCTGAGAGCTCTGTTTCATGCTGGTGAAAACCCTGGCCAGTCATACATGTGACATTCATCCACTTGGGTGGGGGGTGTTTCATGTGATTAAATAAGAAGCAGGGTTGTGGCAGTAGCTGGCAAAGCATTGACTGGGTTATTTTAGGGATTTTTACAGATTCTTTTTGTAATTTCTATTATTTTTGCTGCTTCTTATTTGTTTTGGAAGAAATGAGTTTTCCTTTCCATTCGAGATTGAAAGAAAACACACAGAAACCGCCTAATTGCTGAGTATTCCCAATCCCACTACCGACGTTGTTTTCCCTGTTTGGTGAGACATACACTGCCCTGCTGGGTAGGACTCTGGTACAAACTTCCCTTTAGGCCCATGAATTACCTTTCTCAGCTATTACCAATATCATTAGTAATAGGGACTTGAGCCAAAGACAAACCTGGGTGCAAAGGACCAGAGTTAACTGAAACACCAAAGATCTCCAGTAATACCAAAGGGGCTGAGGGAATACCGGAAATGAATGGGGAAGTAAATGACTTTATGCATAGGTTTTGATGCTGGGGTTTTTATTTGCCCTAGTGTGAAAATCCCTCTTTGAAGTAAAATTAGCAGTGGCGTAATGCTTTGTGTTTAATCAGTATGAACCTTCGAGTGAGAAGAAGGTTACATGGAAGATGATTGTACAATCCGAAGGGAACAGTCGCAGTAATTATGTGAAGAATTATCCGACTTTGGACTTGGACAGGAAATGAAAATACATGAGGTGCAAGACTCACTTGTGAAAATATAGACAGATGGGGTGAAATGCCATCAAATGACTATTGTCTGAGTGGCATTTTGAAGAAGATAGGGGTATGTTTCTAGTGGATAGAGAGCACCTGTCTGAGAAAGTACAATAAGCCAGACAGGGAGCTGCAAAGCATCGTTGTTTTATTCAGTGTTGAATTTGATGCTAGTTGAATCAAAAAGTGGATGGAGGCAACAATACCTTTTGGGTGGTTGCTTATAAATACTGAATTAAAGGTATAAATTATTCTGCTGAAGAAAGGGAATGTTCCCTGCTCATGTCCTTGTGACTTAGTTTAGCACTGAGCAGAGATGGGCACAGTACAACAACCTAAGGAAATGTTTCTCTCTGGAGCATGTTTGATCTTCAGCTGGGGCTGGAAAGCAATAAATCAAAGCAACTCCAGCAGATGGCAACTATTGAGATTTCTGCTTCCTTTCCTGCATTATATGCAGGATGAAGTGCTCTTACACTTCTCCTAGCAGAAGCTAGTGTAATATAGGGAAGCACAAAATCTACCTATTAGAGTTGTGGGGGGAAGAAGGCAGGCAATGACAGCACCTGGCTTTTTGTCTCAGTTCTGACAGAGATGAGTTATGTGACCCTGGGAGAGCAATTTAACTACTCCATGAGCTGTGAAGATATAACAACCTCAGCACATAAGACACAAGTGGGTAAAAATCTCATCGTGTCAGCACCTAGCAGTGGCAGGAGCACCAAGGAAAGTCTCTGGGCACTGGCTTTGCAGCATCATACTTTATTTTGGAGTAGCTCAGTCTGTCTAAACAGATATAAAATCACTGACGGATCAGAGTTTATAGAGCTGCCCGGCCAGGCTTTATGCTGTAGAGAGGGTCACTACTCATAAATAGCAGATTTCTTCCTCTGAGTCTCGTATGAGTTTAGGTCACCTGCATTCAACCTGCACCTCATGCAGTAGACCAAAGGCTCCGTCCACACAGCATCCCACCACTGACATACCACTGCGCAAGGGTCTGTTCACTGAGCCTGGCTAAAACCCATTATCAAGTCATTAGAGTTGACTTGTAGTGAGTTGGGGTCGGTCTCTGCTCCCAAGGAACAAGGGACAGGACAAGAGGAAACAGCCTCAAGCTGCGCCAGGGCAGGTTTAGATGGAGCTGAGGAACAATTCCTGCCCCAGAGGGTGCTCAGGCATTGGAA
>WYDI02009794.1:0-13937 GCA_009867235.2 Psittacus erithacus
TATACCTTAGTTACTGGACTGTTCTTATCTCAACCCGTGGGAGTTACATTCTTTCGATTCTCCTCCCCATCCCTCTGAGCGGGGGGAGGACGGGCGGGGAGTGAGCGAGCTGCTGCATGATTCTGGGTTGCTGGCTGGGCTTAAACCATGACAGCATGTTGTGTGCACATGCCTACTGAGAATACATCTTTAGCCTCTGTGCTTGTTGGAGGCACAGCATGCCTTGCCTCTCTCGAGCTGTCAGATCCAGCATGATATATTTTCCCCTAAGGGTTCAGACTTAATTCAGCTACATGCGGTAACACTGCATGGTACCCTGGAGAAACTTCAATGGAAGCCAAACCTGCACCTTGCTATACTCAATACCTTTCAGATTGAACTCACTTGTTGGGTTCACTCTGAATACATCTCCAGAGTATCACTTTCTTACTGACTCATGTATGTCCAGAACAAATATTAATCAAACTTGGAATTGTCTCTAGTATATTCTCACCCACAGACAGCAAGGATAGCAAACAGATAAATTCTATAGAGATTTGCCCATATAGTAAATATATCAGGAATATGAACTTTTAGAGACAGCTGCAATCTACACACCACTGTTTGGACCTAGAGCCCACTAAGGATGCCTATCATCCCTAGAAGTACAAAGCTCTAGTGTCAGAGAGCTCTTTAGATGAATTATGTAGTAAGTCAAATGCACTGACAGCAGAGAAGCACCCTAATGAAAACACTCCTGAGTACAATATTTATTTCACCAAGTTCAGGAACATGTTGTACTGCTGATGTTCTGGTTTCAGAAAGGAGTACACAATTAACTGGAGTGCATCATGGAATCAATCATAGAATCACTAGGTTAGAAAAGACCTTTGAGATCATCAAGTCCAACTATAACCGTTATCATCTTACCAGAAAAACAAAGAAAAACCAACAAAGCAAAAATGAAACCCAAAACAACCTAAAACCAAATTAAAATCTCTACCAAAACATTTCTTTTTTTTTCTAATTTTTTGACGTTACTGTTGAGTTCACTGTTTGATCCTTAAGACAGTCCTATTGTGAAAAACACAGGCATGATTCGTGTCAAAGTAGAATATGGTGTGATGAATGTGATCATTGTACCCTGTGTGGATCTGAAACAATTTGTGACCATTGTAACCTATATGATAACTGTGAGGAATGTTAGAATTAAATTGCGAATATGTAAGAGTAAAACACAGACAAGTGTGCACTCCCCCCACTCCTTTTTGGAGCTGAAGTAACCGCCTCTTAGAAAACCCTGCCTAGCACTGATGCGGCATAGCTGCCCGGAGCGGATGTAGCTGCCGCCGGCAGATGACACTGCGAGACTTTCAGAAGATCCGTGAGACTGTCAAAAGACCAATGGGAGAAGGACATGTACCCCAGCGACTCGGATGGCCAAATGAAAGAGAAGCAGGAACACTGCCTGGCGAAAGGAGACTGGTCCAGACGCTGATGCAAGAATACAAAAGGCGGGGCTTTTGAAAATTTGATGTGCGTTGTGGCGGAGCTAGGGGAGGCTCTGCGCGCGCACCCAGCGCTGTTTTGCTTATTGCTTCTTAGCCTAAATTGAGCCCTAAATAAAATTGTATTTTTTTTAAAATTGGATTTCAGTCGTTTGTTTATAACACTATCCCTGTCCATAGCATGATACCTCCAAAGCCCATTAGCTGATCAGAGGTCTCAGTATAGTGACAGGATCGGGGGTGGACTCCTTTCTAAAACTTTCTCCATTTATCTAACTGGTGAGGGTGTTAAGAAACAGCTGAATTTGGATGTGTGCCCAAAAGCATTCAGTGCTGCCAGTTGAACTTCCCCACTTTATTTGCAAGTGAGTGTGCCAAATGCACTTCTGAGCAGGAAGGCTGGCTTTCCAGTGGTTTTGAGAGACATAATTTTCCTTCTGTAATTGAGGGTGTCTTTCCTCCCTTGCCTCAGTCCCCATCTTATGATATGGGAAGGTACGGCAAAGCCCTCTTCACCCCCTGACACAGACTGGGATGGCAAGTGAAGCTTGCTATTGCCATCTTTTTAGTGGATGGGATTGTGCCAGGAGCCCTTTTCTACCCTCCCTGTCTGTTATGAGCTCTGGCACTCTCTCTGTTAAAGCCATCTTTTCCATAGAGTGATTCTGAGGTCTCCTTCATCCTACCATACTTCTGTGAGTACCATATGCTCCATTTGTTTCCCCATGTCCTCCTATATGTCTCCTAAACTCTTATTATTCCCAGCAGTCATGATAGGTTATTTGCCTTATGAATGTCCATCTAGTTTTTCCATCTCCTCTCTCTATCCCACTTTTCTTGGCGATATGATGGAGATGGAGCCCATATGGGATTATTCTATACAGCACATTGAATGATTGCAATGCTCAATCTTGATGGCCATTTGGAAGCTGGCTTTGTACTAGCTGCTCTGCACTTGGTGCTCAGACCCTGCTGCAGGGAGGGGCAGGGAGAGTGGTTGCTTCAGGCTTTCCATCTGTTCTCCAATAAATAATCCACTGCTAGTGGGAGATGAGCCATCCAAAATGTATGAACCTACCAACCAAAAAACCCAGCTCAACTTTTTGATTGGGATTTTGAAGACAGTGCTGAGGTTAAAACCACAAAGCACTCTGAGCAAAACCAAGGCAGAAGAGCCCTGGAATACTTGAACAATAAACTTTTTGTGGCCATGGTTACTGCCATAGCAGGAATATACTAGAAATAATTATTAATAACATCAATAATAATAAAAATCAGATCTTAACATTTGCCAGATATTTGTTGAAGTGGTGAGCAGCTGGGGGCATACAAAGCCCCAAGAAATAGAGCTCTGAGAAATAGCTCAGGATCTTTTCTCCCTTTCTGATGAGGAAGATCTGGATATTTGCAGATTTTAAACTCAAACTATTTTTATTCATTTCATCATTCTGGCACACTCCAGCTGAGGGCCATAAAAGCTCAGCGATTGTGGCTAATACAAATTCTTTTACCACTTGCATTCATGGAGCCCTTTATAATTATTGAAGCAATTAGTGAAGACCAAGAAAAACAATCAATAAAGGAAATAATTATAAAAACAGAAAGCTGAGGTAGATGAATTTGTGACAATAAGGAAACTGCACTTCAGGACTAAAATCTAGGGGTTGTCCTAGCCTCTCAACTTCTATTTAGAACAGATGATGTATACTGAGTTTGTGATGCGTGTTTTCAATGATGGTACTAGCACCTGCTCGCTGAAAGTCAGGTTTTTTTAACATGTGATAAGAGAACAGACTAAGATGACCTAGCAACACAGAAATGTTGAACATGGATAGAGGGGGACAAAGAAGGGGAAAAATTAACAAAATAAATTTCTTCTATCTTAGGATAACAAAGCAGCAAGGGAAAGGATCTGGGGAGAAGGGGATGTAATAGCAAAAAATGTGATATACCAACCCCTTCATTCTTGCAACAGGCTGTGACACATGAATATTGGCCAGTACTGACTGTATTTGATGTGTCAGTTATTGTTTACACAATATTATGTTTTCTGTCTGGATTAAAGGGCAAATGAATTGGAAAATGCCTTATGATTGTGAAATAAGCTGATATTGAAGAAACCAGAAAAATACCAATGACTCACCACTTCCTTCTGACAGACTTTATCTTCCTTGTGCAGAGCAGAAGAGTGCACACCATGCAATGAAAGGCTACACCTTTAACCTTCCCTTGGAGGAACATAAATCAGTGATGCAGAACTAAAAAATTTCTGGTTCATTTTCAGCCAGAAGGCTAGTCAAAATGCTTATTACTTAGTGCAACACAGTCTTTCATTGTTCTGGTAGGAACTGTCCACTTTAAGGAAAATAAATTTAGCTTTGCCAGTGAATAAAATACAAAAGCTACCTTGAAAGAAGATTCTGATACAAGTTTTTTGAGGCCATAATGTCATTTTAAAAAAACAACTGCTACATTTCACAGTTTTGACAGCTTATAATCAAAATGAATCCAGTTCTTCTGGAGGGTAAAACTGAGCTAATTGTTAATACATACATTTTCATAACACTATGAGGAATATGACATATAATTTTGCGAAAAGTTTAGTTACCGAAAAAAAAAAAAAGAGAAAGGAGAGAATACCTAAAGATGTAAAAGCTAATATTCTTTGTGTGTTTATGACATCTATTATTATGTATCTCACTGATAGTCCATTACCATAATTGTAATCAGGAAGTATATGTTTGCTCAATAATATCCACTCTGGGTCTGCATTTAACCCAATGCAGTAAAACCTGAACATGGCATTGATAGCTGTGTAATTGTGTGCAGTAGCAAAGATGGGAGGCAGACATCACAGAGATTTATCAATGAGAATTTTCTTTCTAATCAACCATTTCTATCTCTTCTTACCTTGCACAAAGAAGTATGCAGTTCTTTGCATACTTCAGTGTCCAAAGAATTCTCTACTATTTTATTGAATGACATTCAATTTTTAGTATAATATACAAATATTTTAATAGTTCATGAATCAGATTTGGTGTAATTTCTGTACAGTCTTGTTTCAAATATGAGTACAAAGTGTCTGCTGTCAGTAGATTAGTTTCTGACATTAAAATGCAAATCCACTTGATAATGGTACATGGTATCAAATCAATAAATTGTGGACAAAAGATATTAATGTTCAAACTGTAATTCTTATGTACGCTTTTTTACTTGGAGTTACAGTGAAGGACCAGAAGCCTGTGGGGCACACTTAATTTGTATTAATCACGCTGCAGATGTCAATTTTTGCATCTTTGGCACAATCTCTGCATCTTACTTTCTTCCTTTCTGTCAAATACTCATTGAAACTACTTTCCAGTATCAATGTAGCAGAAGCCCAACTATGCACTTATAACATTTAAATAAATAAATAAATAAAACTGTGCTCAGAGTTAGCGTAATACTCCATATCCCTTCTCCACAGTAACTCCTGTGCCTGAGCCCAGATGGCCATCTCTTCAGAAGAAAAGCCCACCAGCTGAGGTGCTTTCTTGTACTTGCACATCTAGCACATCACAACTGGCACTTAAACAGCTAGCAGTTAAGTCGAAGAACAGCCCTTGGCAGAGTAAGGTCCCCACACACAGTATGCCACCATGCTATTGCATACACCGGAGCCTTTTTTGTCATGGAGCAGATGACTTGTATGGAAGCTCCAGACCTACTGCTCAGCAAGGTAGACTTTGCATGCAGGTGTGCAGAAATAATAGAAGAAAATAAATTCCATGTAAAAGTCAACTGTATTTCATTTCTTTTCTGATAAGTATATACTTCTTTTCCAAGGTTTTTGTTTAGAGAAATTGAACAGATGCTTACACAGACAGTGGAGAAGAGGCAACAAATAACATGCTAGATACTGAGGGCAGAGAGACCTTCCAACCTACTTCCTTGTATCTTGTGTCATGATAGGTATATATACATATATACATTTCAGTATTTAATTCTTATTCACAGGAATACAAAATCTTTGCCTACAACAAGTTTTACTTATGAACAGGCCAACTAACATAACACATTTTTCACAGAGGGACACAGTAACGACACATGTTAATGAAGAGTTTTTATGTCATGTATAATGCCGCAAGCTGTGTCATATTGTGGGAAGTGATTTAGTAACTCACCACACAGACAAAAGGCTGTACATTTTAATTTTCTCCCTGCTGAGAAACCACCATTAAATTATCACCCTTCAAAGTGAATACTACACACGCACAGTGTGCAAAATTATCAAAAAATAGGGTTTGAAAGGAAATAGAAAAAAGTATTTACAGAAAATAATACTAACGGAAACAATAGAAGGCAACACACAGTCTGCACTTGCACATCTTCTGACTATTGCTTCCAAATGAATGATCCTGTTTATCACCAATTTATGCTGATTGCACTGACTGTCACTGGAACTCTGAGTAATGACCC
Organism: Psittacus erithacus; assembly: GCA_009867235.2. Taxonomy (NCBI): domain Eukaryota; kingdom Metazoa; phylum Chordata; class Aves; order Psittaciformes; family Psittacidae; genus Psittacus; species Psittacus erithacus. Next base: position 5,946 of record WYDI02009794.1, read on the forward strand.
TAATCAATACAGCTGATCCTAACTCTGGTTATCTGAAAAACATAGCTGTGAAGTAAGGGAGTACTGAAGTAATTTACTAAAGCAACAACAGCATCTGTTTGAGCATGTTACACATTTAAGTAAATGAGAAATCTGTTGTCACTTAAAAAATATTTTTTTTTCCATTTTGTATTCATATATATGTGTATACATATATATGCATATAGATATATATAATGAAACAGACACATATGTTTTTGTCCTCACCTTCGCTATTTTTCTTTCTCACAGTGATGTGCTTTTAGGTAAGCAAGCAATACCAGTGCTGAGTAAGTTCTTTTGGTCCTACATGCTCGTATCTAACATTTCCCTCTTCACTGCACCAGCAACACTCCCTTAACCGTGGACTGCGCTATGCTTACTGCTGAAGAGCCTCTTATGCACTTCTGGGTCATCCATTAGCCTCTTGCCTTCAGCCCCAAAATGCACCTGCACAGCAATGGCATTTTGGAAGTAGCAAACCTCTTACAATTGCAGTCAAGTTATTCTGGTTTGTAATAATGTTGATAGTGTTGTAGCTATAATTTATCTGGCTCACACAGTTATTTAGTTTTCCTTCTTCTCTTTTAAATAGCAAATCCAGATTCATTTTGCAATATATATGGCAAGTATATGGTAACAGGATGTCTCTGTTTTAGAGAACTTTTTACTAAACAATTCTCTTGAATTCTGGATTGTTCCTGACTTTTTAATGTCATATCTCATTATGAAATTCATTGCCTATTTGTGGCTGCTAATCCCTTTCTGCCTGTTTTGCCAGGAATGCCTTCCAAGTTTCTCTCACTTCTCAAGTTCACTGGTTTGGATTTATTTCCTCTATTGTTTTAGCTTTCATTTTTTCAAGTTTAAATCAATTCTGCTACTGCTTCTCTTTTGTCTGATCTTGTTAGATCATTTTGGGTTATTTTTCTCATCTTTCACAAACAATTCGGTCCAATATACACATATTGTGTTCTGAAATGCCTGTGTTCATGTTTTAATGAAGGGATTAAAACAATCAGACCTAATTTTAATCACTAAAAAAGCTTTCTAGGTCACTGAAACCACCTGTGATAAATTATCATGAACTGTCCTTGTTAAGGATTCATCCAGCTTGCAAGCCATGTGTTGGGGCTATCATGTGAGATATTTTACTTCTTTTTGGTAAGATAGACAGCAGTGTTTTAGTAAAACATCAAGGATATGCTACTTCTGTAATAGCAAATTTTAAACCAGAACTGGCATAAATTCTGTCAGCATCTTGTAATCTCCTGGAAGAAAAGCAAAGGAAACAGTCAGAGCTATACTTGAACCCTAGGCATAGAAATGTGATTCCACCATTGTGTCCTTGCACCAGTATCTCTTTGGAGGTAATGTCCTATGTGGCTGGGCACTTGCAAGCACAAGAGATTTGAGGTCTGAAACTCTGAGTAAGGGTATGTGTGGCTTAGTTTTCATGTGAACAGCTGAGCTTCCTTTTTCGTAGTTACCTGAAACTGGACTGACAAAATGGCAACTACCTTAATCTCACTGTTTACTGATACTGTTTAAACAGATCAGCATGAGTTGTACAATTGTAACTTCTTGTTTTGTTTTGTTTCTTTGAGGCCCTGAAGATAAACTGTGGATTAGTCTGGCCATGCTTTGCTTTCGCGATACTGCTGATAGAAATTCATTTTGTGAGAGCTGCCAGGAGGCAAAGACAACAATAAAAAACATTTCAGTGTCTACATCCCGGCTGGCACAGGGGGGCAGGATTGTCTCGCTGGCTCACCCTGCAAGTACATAAACTGCAGGTTTCCACTGACTCAGAGAGGATGACAGAAGGCCTTAGACTTTAGATTTCATTTCTAGGATTAAAACTAAAGTAAGAAAAAAGGTTATAAAATATGAAAAGCTGAGTAGTCATTCAGAATGTCAGTAGTGCTGCTACCTGACTCACAAATAAAAAAGACTGCGTTTATATATACATACATATATATTTGCCTCTCAAGTCCTAGCTATTATATACTTCAATTTCGTTTTTTATCACAATCTTAAACCAAAAGTAGTGTGCTTGCCCCTGACCCCAGAAGCCAGATTTAAAAGAAAATCCTGAGTATGGTGACAACTTATGCAGGCATGAATATAACTTTTTATTAAAAAATTTGGAGATTGGATTTAAAACTTCCTAACACTTCTGAAACCTGAACACAGCGGCATTTCAATATGATACAGAGTAACCCTCCTAGAGCTCATGTTGAACTTTTTATAAGCTGAAGTCCATCTCACTCTGCAGGTGAGCACTTTAAAGCTTACTATTTAAACCGAGTTAGCTAACACGTTTTTAAGATTACAGCCTCTCTCCAGTAATAAAGAAGTGCTTAATATTATCTTATTGACACTTCATCACTGACATCAGCAGGTAGACAAAACTGTCTCCTCCTCTCGGAGGATGTAACTGTGTGCATAAAACAAGTGCTTGGGTAGACAATAATCTTTGGATGGAAAGCTTGTAAGGGCAAGCATCACAAAATCAAAAATTCATCAGTGAAATTGTTCTGTATCGCCAGAGCATGCATCCAGATTCATATTTGCAATATATATGATAAGTATCTGGAAACAGGATCTCCCTATTTTAAGAAACTTAGTATTAAATTCTCTGGAATTCTGGATTGTAGAACACAGAGTGAAATAATGTATTAGAAAATCAAAAGAATAAAACATTTCCAATACACTGTTCCACAAATGAAGGCCTACCACTACAAACAACTATGAATGAATGAGCTGGACAGCAGGTCTTTATAGCATGGAGCAGAGGAAATGACAGCACTTTCTGTGAACATAACTATATCAACAAAGTGGTATTTTGCCCTGTAATGTAATAAACTATCATGCACTGCCAACTTTGATTCTATAGCAAATCAAAATAAAGCAGTAAAACTTTTGACTATATAACCGCATCCCTATTAAAGTTTCCTCTTGGCAGAGCTAGATAGGCTAAGACTCAGAACTCTTCACAGCTCTGACACAGATGGGCTGGCTGAGCTCTTTTTCAGTGCAATTCAGCTGGTCTGTTCTAGGCAACTACTTTAGAATGAGATATGTGTAAGAGTGAAAAGTGTCTGTTTCTTGCTATTGACTAGAAGGGATCCTCACGCATTTCATTTGGATATGGACGCCTGCAGTATATCAGCTGAATTTATTCTGAGGGGTCTCACCCACAGCTTTGGATGTTGTCAAGGTCTCCAGGGTTACAGAACTCACTAATAGACTGAGATTTGTCAGTCAGTATCGGGTGAAGGTTCCCCATACACCTCTAGTTTACAGATATAAACTAGCAAATATCCAAAAAGACTTACACCAGAAAAAGATTTCTGTGGAGCTGTAACACGCAGGAGAAAATTTAGCTAGTGAACTTATGCAAGCTTTGCTGTTATGAAACAATTCTAACAAGGCTGATCCCTTAAGGCATGTTTGCTATTCGTAATTCAAGAAGGAAAAACACAGGGCTTGGCTTGTGGCAGACTCTGAGAACACCTCTGTGTGTATTGCAGAACTACAGAAGGGGCAGAATTACAGTCTGGGGCAAGATGGCACCATCTCCTGCCATTCAGCTTCCTTTTCTCCTTTCATTTATAGTCTTCGCTGTCTGATTTCTTTCTCAGAAGGAGCAGAGGACCTTTCTCATCTCTCTCCTTTCATCTATGCTGTGAACAGAGCATTATTCCCCTCATATTCTTTCATATAGTTTCAGTCTAAACCAAGCACCCCTAACGCAAGTGGTAAAAAACACGTGATGGATGGACTTGAAGAATTCTGAGGAGGTCTAGGCAGATTTCCTAGGCTGAGCAGATGAGAAATGCTAATGTGATGCTACTTGATCATGTGAAAAGCCTATCAATATAATCCCCACCCTGGACGAGGCTGTAGGACTGTCTTTGCCTTTTCCTCATCATTAAAGATGTGTAAAAACACCAGTCTGGAGACGGACAGCAGGTGTAGGAACCTATATTTCCCACAGATCAGGGGTTGATAGGGACTCTTGACTTAATTAGAAAAATGGGATTCTGTGGATCACTTACAATCAGTAAGAATTCCTTGTGAGAATCCTAAATGCTGCAGTGATTAGCTCTGTATGTACCATCTAACTATGTCCAGAATCAGCTGTAAAATAAGCACTAAACACACCTAAATGTAACCACATCTATTCAAGAAGAAGGCAAATTCTGTCTTTTTTCTTTTTCGCAAACCCACGAACTAATCTAACTGCAACAAAACAGATCAGGGTTGGGGGTGAAGGGATAGAGAGAAAAGAAGAAGAAACAGAACACACTGAAGTAAACCTTATTTCTTCCACTGAGTTTAGATCAGCTATATCAAGCCTGCAAACACTACTCAAGAGGCAGTACTCCACTCCTTGTTTCTAAAGCTTCAATTCACTATGCAGAATCTCAGCATTCATTATTTCCCCAAAAACATAAAACTTCAATCATGTTAAAACTCCTGACAATGCAAGGCAAAAAGAATGCTACTTCTTGTATGCACAGTGAACCAGAAGCACAAGTGCTATTAACAGCCTTACTCACTGCTGCTAGAGGTAGCTTAGAAAGGCCTATTCAAAAGTCCACGGGGAGGAGAATTCCTCCTCTGACCATTCATCTGTGAATGGCACTTATGTTGGACTATAAGCATATTTGGAAAATAACCATGTTTTCATCAGCAGAGCAAGAAAGACTAAAAGGAAGGAGTAATGTATCTGAAAAGCCTGATAATCCTAACCACTGGGTCCCACAACAAAGAGAGGACATTACTGTCTTCATGTAGGAAAATTCTTAGGTGTCACTGAATCTAAATTCTGCATAGCAACATTTTAAAGTGAGGTCTCTACCGCTCACAGCTGAATTGAAGGTTACACCAAAGCTGGCTTCATTTATACATGTCTTTGTCAGCATTTGATGGGACTAGAGCAAGAAATCAGTGGATATAAAACCTTTACACCTCAGAAACTTTAGGTAGCCCTCATTATCTTCTTAGCCATGTGGGCTGCTCTAACCTCATCTAACCCTATAGGTATGAGGGCTGCTGGTCAAAGTCACAAATGGAATTTAAAGGTTAGTGCCTATCTCTGCCAAGTTTTAGTGCAGTCTGAATGTAGATTCTTCTTCCGAAGATTTGCCCAAAACAGCTAAATGGCCATCTCCATATTGCTATCTAACATGAAGAATTTACCAATAGGTCTTCTCATTGACATGAGGCGTCCTCGGTAAGTAGGCTTTTTGTATGGTGGATTGTGGACTTGCAGATTGGGCAACTGCCAGTGCGACTTAGCAATTGGCAAGAGAAAGTCAATGATGCTTTAGTAACAGGAAAAAAAAAGAAGAAAAAGAAGAAGAAATTTCTGGTTCAGCAGGTCGTTCAGTCTCATTAGGACTTATGTTCAAAGAACATAAGACTACCTCTGAGATAGTCCATAAAAAGGAATGCATGCAATCGAAAGCCAACTTACAGGACAGATGTGGGAGGTTTGGGAGGGGATGCAGAATGAACTGCAATGCAACTGTACTGCCCTCTTTTTCTTGAGGGTCATAGAGCTCATAAGGAACATGCAGAGAGCTTCCAAAGAAACAGGGCTAGTCCCACGGACTTAGTGCTTCACATGGCAATCCCATGACCACCAAGTGAGCATTGGTAGCTTCAGTCTTCCACACAGAAGTAGAGAATTTAGACATGGTTTAAATCTATATTATCTTTTCCCATTTGTCATTTGTTTATTAGATGATTGATGAGCAGATTAATCATTTCATAAACAAATTTTAGCTCTGGACATCTGGCAGGGGAAAGACTTAGAATGGAAGAGAGGATGTGACTGAATAAAAATTATGAGTTATCTAAAACCTGTCCAGTTAAGTAAAGTGGGGTATGCATGAACAGATGCTAAGGGATAATCAAGTATTTTTTCTAATGTTGGTGGCAGATAATCTCTGAAGGCTGAAATGCCACACTGTCCTTAAACAGTTCAGAAGAAGAAGGCAAATCAGATGAAAAATAGAGAACACCGAAAGTGGCATAAAAGGTCCTACTAATTTGCTGTAAATTGCATGCTATGTATTCATATATTGTGTGTGAATGAGTGAGTCTGAGAGAAAAAGCAAATACCCCCAGTCTTACTAAAGCTCAGGACAAATATGCTGTATTTTTGTTAATATAATATGATTGCTAAATTAGAAAATTTTTCATCCTTATCTTCAATTTTGCCTTGAACGTTTTTCAAAAATTTTTTGCATAACATTAGAAAACCCTCATTGGATTCTAAACAATGGCTGCTTAAAGAGAAATCTAATGAATAATCAATATTAAACAAAAAGAAATGTCTAAAGGCAGAAGACCCCTATAAATGATATAAATTCTTAACATAACCAAAACTCAGTTTGCTGATTCACTTCCTACTTAGTCACACAGAGCAAAAATAAATATACAAAAGCAACATAAATTAAGAACATGCTCTCAGTGTGTAAAAAAAGAAACCAAACCAAACAACAAAATAACTTGAATATAAACAACTCACCTGAAGAGAAGAGATATATGAGGACTTAGCTGCTACACTGCACACCGAAAAGGAGTTGGGCCTATAGCATACACAAGCAATATGCACAAAGCCATCTTTGGCTGCTTTCAGAAGAGAGGCAGGGGTGCTGCAGGAAGATACCACAGAATCCTTATATGGAAAGAAGACAGTGTGGCACAGCATGCAAAGCAGGATGAATTAAATGTGCTGATTAAATGAACAGCTTGCTTTTTGTACTTCAGTGAAGTTCAAAGCTTTCTGGCCAACCACTTTAAGTATACCTAGCAATCAAATAAATGACTTATGTTATAAAACCCTCATCCAGAGAAACAGTAGGTAATGCAATAATTCAAAATTGATCTTTTTATATGCCTCCATCCCTCACCTTTGTTCAGGGCTTTAAAAAAGATACATAATACTTTTTCATGCAGGTAAAAATGCTAATGACTGGGGGAAGGGAGAGACCATCCACAATACCCAGGGAACTACAGACCAGTCAGTCTCACCTCTGTGCCTGGCAAAATCTTGGAGCAGATTCTCCTGGAAGGTATGTTAAGGCACATGAAAAACAACAAGGTGCTTGGTGACAGCCAGCATGGCTTCACTAAGGGGAAATCCTGCCTGACCAATTTGGTGGCCTTCTATGATGGGGCTACAGAACTAATGGATAGGGGTAGAGCAGTTGATGTCATCTACCTAGACTTGCGCAAAGCCTTTGTCACTGTCCTGCACAACATCTTTGTCTTTAAACTGGAGAGAATGGAGTTGATGGATGGACGCCTCAGTGGGTAAAGAACTGGCTGGATGACTGCACGCAGACAGTTGTGGTCAAAATCTCAATGTCCAACTGGAGAGTGGTAACAAATAAATGGTGTCCTTCAGCAGTTGATATTAGGACTGATCCTGCTCAACATCTTTGTCGGCAACATGGACACTGGGATTGAGTGTTCCCTCAGCAAGTTTGCTGATGACACCAAGCTGTGTGGTTTGGTTGAAATACTGGAGGCAAGGAATGCCATCCAGAGGGACTAGGACATGCACGAAGTACAACAAAGAAAAGTGCAAGGTCCTACACCTGGGTTGGGGCAATCCCAAGAATAAACACAGTCTGGGCAGAGATTAGATTGATATCAGTCCTGAGGAGAAGGACGTGGGGTATAGGTTGATGGGAAACTTAACACAAGTCAGCTTCAGTGTGCGCTCCCAGACCAGAAACCAGACCAGAAACCAACCGTATCCAGGGCTGCATCAAATTTAGCTCACAAGAGAAGACTTATTAATTGTGTTACTTTAAAAACCACTTATTATCTTGATCATACAGAATTTATAGAACCAATGCGAACTTCATGAAGTTCAGCAGTGCAAAGTGCAAGGTCCTACACCTGGGTCAGGGCAACCCCAGACACAGCTACAGGTTGGGCAGAGAA
>WYDI02009795.1:0-15322 GCA_009867235.2 Psittacus erithacus
GGGGCAGCCACAGCTTCTCTGGGCACCCTGTGCCAGCGCCTCAGCACCCTCACAGGGAAGAGCTTCTGCCTAAGAAGAGCTCATCTCAGTCTCCCCTCTGGCAGGTTAAAGCCATTCCCCTTGGCCCGTCCCTACAGGCCCTTGTCCAAAGCCCCTCTCCAGGTTTCAAGCAGTTTTATTCTTTCAAGAAACATGTCCAAATGTCAGGATTAGGTTTTTGGGAAGCAGCTTTGCCCTAATGACTCTGGTACAGCTTGAAAGGGTGCAGCAGAAAGCAAGGTGTCTTTACTACATCAAGCTGTGCCATAGGAGTAACAGCGCTAGCGCAGGCTCGCTGCAGAGACAACACAGAATCCGGTGGAGATGGCAGAAAGACACAATCAGGGGTGTTTAAGATATTTCTTAATACTTAGCAAATAGCAGTTGTGTATTTTTGCTATGTAGAGGCTGCTATGGTTGGACCTAAGGGTTGTTGAAGCTCTGACATCATCTTGAAGAGAAATATATCTCTCTGTATATACATTTAAGTAAAATCTTATTCCCTATCTAGGTATTTTCACAGTATATTGTAGAGAAAAAAATAAGAATATTGTTGAGAAAATAAATCAGAATGTAGTTTGGAATACTTTTTAATTAAAAAATGGGTGATTGCTGTTATCTGCCACCATCCACCCCACTAGCCGAGGACTCAGACAGAAATTGATTGTCAGGGCAATTGATTTTATTTTCTTTACCTCAGGACAACATTTTCTATTTATTTCTTTCTCCAATATTTGTGATTTGTATCGGAAATATCTTTATCACACACTCCAAATATGTGCTTGCCTGGAAATACCAATGGCTTTAACTGTATGCCTTGAGAAGGATGGGTTTGTGATGAAGGCAAGATTCAGGCATCCAAAGTGAATTTGGCTCCCAGTGGTGATGGAGGTTTCCCCTGGGGCTGTGGGGCAGCTGTGTAATGTGTGGGAGCAGCAGCATCTCCAGTGCGTGACCAGAGCTGGGTCACAGCCCTGCAGCACTTTATTCCTGAATTTCAGAACTTGATGTGCCTTTAATCTCTCTGCGCCTCCATTTAACCTCCATAAAATCAAAACAAGAATTGACTTCTCTTCTTCTTTTAGGCGTGTCCTCCATCTGTGGACAGCATTCTTGTACTGGAATAGATATGCATGCATGTGTGTGTGTTTAACAGATTAAGTTAAAAACAATCTTTATCGCTTCATTTAACTAAAGCATTTTTCCAGACAAGCTCCTCTGCTCGAATGTTCCTTCTAATTATCATTTTCCCTTTACAATATGTTGTGTCATGCTGCTTAGGAGAAAATCTCATAGCGAGAGAGCACTGGGGTTGTGAAGGAAATATGTCCTGGCTATTAGAAAGTTCAATGACGCACTGACTTTTATATCATCATGTAGGGATGGGTGAAACAGTCCAGAAAAAAATGTTGCCAACTGAGCAGCAATTTGGGGCTTAAAAAATCTTGGTTTCACAATGTTTTTTTAAGGCTTTTCCATCAGTTGCAAGATTATTTTTCTCTCTAGAAGCATTTTTGTTCAAACTGATTGGTCTCAGGGGCAGAGTTTGGGTTAGAATGTGGAATTATAGCCCCAGCCAGGGTGCTTGCCAGGCTGATTGCTTTGTGCCCTGAGCACCAGTGGTTCTGCCCTGGCTGTGTGGGGGCCTGCTTTGCTCAGAAGGAATGATTTGGAGTAGCGTTCATTTGCTTTTATCCCAATTCCATGAGCTGTTTGCAGCTGTTAATTTAACAGTTTAGTTCTTCCATCTTCCATAGGCAGGAGCAACTGCTCCAGTGCCTTAGACATCAAAACTTATTTCCAGTAACAGGACTTGGAGGACTGGGAGATGGTAAGAAAATGCTTTTGCTCCAGTGAGCAGGGCCAGCGAGGTGGCCACATAAGTCAACTGAGACAGATTTCCTAAAATGAGCCACTGCAAGCTACAGCTCTGCAGGGGTGAAACAAGGAAAGGAGGAGAGCCATGAAATCAAGGTCATCCCAGGAGAGGTTTTCTAGGGCACAGTGTCTCTGCAGTGCCAAGGGAGCTCTAATAGCCCCAACAGCAAAAACATTAGGTACAAATAATCTCTGCTAATGCAAGTGGAAGCATGTCCCTAAACACATGTGACTTCAGGATTTTTCTGTATGGGACCACATCAAGCTGACTCTTGATAGACCGGTTTTCCAAGCAGTTGTTACACCAAAGTGCTGCAGAAGAAAGAGTGAAACTGTTGTATGGCATCTGCCTGTGGAAGAAAGGATATTTCTTTTTTATACCTTCTGAAGGGCTGTTAACTTTATGCTGACAAAGCCACATTAAGAATTTCCTACCCAAAATCTGTTCATGAACTGGTGTCACTGAAGTCAATAGGGAACTTTACAGTGATTTCAAAGTCAGGTTTTTTCCTCCTTTTTTATATGGCTGCCCTCCAGCCCCTGTGTCAGAGCAGTTGTGAGAATTTGAAAGCTTAATCAGCATGCTTATTATTTTATGTTTAATAGTATTTATTAACTCTATGTTTTGTAAGTTCTTTTATCAGATAAAGAGGAATTCATTGTCCAACATTGCTGTAAACCTTTTTCTAAAATCCAAATCTTCCATTTCAAACACCTACGCTCACTATGAGATGTTCTTCCTTTCAGTACATCTGCTATGCTCTGATTTGAATTCTGGGGCCACTAGGGAAAAAATCCCTGTATCCAGGATTTCAATGCTAGTTGTGATGTTTTATTTTGCTTCAGTGCTAAGCTGTTCTATAGCACTTGAACATTATTTCATGCAGTGAATTGTGAGCATCAGGCAGAACAGTGAGAGTGTGATGCTGTTTAACCATGAAGTTATTTACAGAAATTCATTGCACAGCTCAGTCATGAGAATGTGCTGGTCGGTCTCTATGGTTGTCCAGGCCTTTGCAGTTTGAAACCCAGTCTTCCATGGGAAGTAACTTGGTCCTTTTCACTCTTAATATCCACTTTAGGCAGCACTGAGTTTCAAAGCCTTGAATTTTCACTAATTCAGCTAATTCAGATCTTGCCTTGTTCTACACTGGAAAATGCTGGCCCAGCGTATCTCTGCATCAAAGCTCAACAAGCATCTCATAAGCTGCAGCTCCTGGCTTTATCTCATGTTTATGCATTTGTGTATAGACTGTGGCTTCCAGGCTGATCATTAAGAAATACCAATACCCTTTCAGAATCAGTGGAATATATAGGTTTGTCTTTGGAGATGCTGCCAGGATTATTTAGGATTTTGGTGTTAAGAACATTGGGTTTTCCTTTGATGTGCTTGCTGGCTCACCCTGTGCTTTCAATATCGACGTGTTATTTATTGGCAATTTCTTATGCCTCTATAATTCTCCTTTGAATGGTCATTTGGTTTACTGGCCAGTGTTTAAGTCCTGAGATCAGTGATTTTTCTCACGGCCCATAAAATAAGAAAAGTAATTCTTTATTTCTGCCTGGTAGAAATCCATGTCTGGAAAAGTGGCTCACAATTCATTGGCAGACACTGGACAACTTATACAGTATGAAATGTAACTGCAAGACATTTCTTATAAATGGGTGTGTACATTTTCAAAGGATCCTTGTGCTCAGTAGACTCCTCTAGGTTAGGTAAATAATCTCCTAAAATAGAATGTAATATGGATATTTTAGGTTGCCTGGTTAGACAGCTAGAGTTATTGTATGAGCTGTGATACCTGATAGGAATTTCCCTACGATTTTATTGATTTAGATTATTTTGGAGTACAAGAGTATTTATAATACCACACTGATGCTCAGATGCAGTGGAATTCAAGCATGAAGCTAAACAGCTTCTCCAATATTGTCCATCATCCATCTGCTTGACAGACCACGGATAAGCTTTGAGATTCAAGGACCTGTAATTGTCTTTTAACACTGCTAAGTGGTAGGTAGCAAGTGGTTTTTCTGAAGGGGGGAACCTGGGGGCTGAAGGAACACTCAGCAACTAAAAGCCTCTCCCAGCAGTAGGAGGAAGTGGGGGACCAGGAGACCTGTGGAGAGATGGATCATAAGAGAGACTGGGGGGAGTCTGAAGGGCACAGCAGATGGGGAGAAGTGAGCTTGTATGCGTCAGTTTATTGTTTTTAATGTAACTTTTATCTGAAAAGCTTTTATTTTAATGGATGATAAACTATATTAAAAGCCTATGCAGGCTGTCATGGGTTGCCTGAAACTTCATCTACATTGACCATTCTATAGACAAGTGCCTGTCATATGAAGGAAGAGCGGAAAGCCTCAGGTCTGGGTAAGGAAGTGAAAAGAAACACCTGCAGGGATCACTGCTGTGCCTGGCTTGGGAGCTCAGGGACTTTTTTGTGTACCTGGTGTAATTCTGGGCATTGCGATGACTATTAGATAGGCTCATGGGAAAAAGCTCAGTTTACAGAAATATTCCTGGAAAGGGAATGTTGAACCTGAAATCACAGCCAGTTTAATTGGAAACCTGTTTCTAAGGCTCATCCCAGCAGAGACAGCAGTGACTCCAGGCGGTCCTCCCTTACATCTTACTGAACCAGAGCAAGTCCTGAAGATTCAGCCGACTCACTGGCAACCTGTTGAGTAAGAATTGCTTACTGAGGTTGTCCAGCAAAAGCCAACAGTGAACAAATAGAAAATCACCATCTGCCTGTGGATAATTGGAGGCCAAATTCACAGAGCAGATGATTCCTCTAGCTCTGTTAGGAATGTTGAATGAGACTGTGATCTAGTCCAAATAATCTTTTGCTTTTATGAATGCCGAAGTCACTCATAAGCACCTTAACTGATTACAGACACCTAAAACCATGTTTTTCAGCTAACCGATGTGTTTATACGCCCATTCAGGTGACTTGTGAGACTCTCGATTCATGGACCACCAAAAATTGTCCTGTTGCATTGCTATTCAGTGCTGTTTGCTGTTGTGTTGTAACTTTTCTAACTTTAATTCATGCAAAACTGGCAAAAGACAGACATACCAATTAGATGACTACAAATTAAACAGCTCATTTCTTAATTTAAGTGTTCAAAGTTAGGTCCTTGACTTAAAAGCCTGAGAGCTGTGTTGAAAAAATTAAGCAAATATTGAACTGCAGAATGTAGTGGGGTGAGACAAGATTCCTCTGCTATCCATTTCTTACAGAAGCAACCCAAAGTAGCAGCTAGCCTGGTGTTCTGAAGAAGGAAAGCTTCCTCTGATTCTGAAACTGGGTGCTTTATTTTATGTGCAAATTAATCTTGACTCAAAGCCCAGAAACATCCCCAGGAGAAAACCTCCCTGTCTGAGAAGCTTCGGAGTTCATGCTCATAACTAATTTCACTGAAGTTAATAGATTTTGTGAGTACACCTATGACTCGAGTTTCCCTCAAAGCCCGGATTTGGCAATAGATGATGAGACTCGTGGAAAGAACTCTCTGAGCCCTTTTAATGCATCTTTCCAAATTACACCCTCAGATGTCTATTTTCAAAGCATTTTCTCTTACATCTGGGTCCAAGTTACAGTCTGGACTATTTTTAAAGAACAGTGATTCTCATCTCCATCACAGGACTGTAGAAGCTCTGCTTTTTTGGGGGGAAAATTCACACCTTTCACTCTGATAAAGCAAACCAAATATATATTTGCTAATAAAGGACTGTAATCAGGAATCCCTTGTCTACCATCAACTCATCTTAAAGTTCATTTGACCTGAAATACTTTCGCCTTAAAGGTGAAAAGGCAGAAGGTTATATTCTGGCACGAGGAGCAATGCTGTGTGCCTTAGGAGCCATACATTTGGCCCTGTGACTGAAGGTAATAATTATTTTTATCATTGCTGTCATATAATCCATGTTTATGTATCTGTTCTATAGCTGCCATTGCAGTTTAAAAATGTTGTAGTGGTTTAATAGTATCCTAGCTATGGAGACCATGTTATATTACTTATAGATTATGCTCATAATATTTTATCTAGTACAAAAATGAGATTACTGGTCAAAAAAAGCATTAGAGTGACAAAGGTTTTCCTATTTAGAAAAATGTTATAATTTGGGGCAGCATAAACTAGGAATTTGTGGAAAAAAATATTGGAATATATAAGACACTTTGTCAGATTGCCAGAAAAAAAGAACATGTTTGAGTGATCTGGGAAATGAGGCTGCTTTCTTGAGCTTAGAATTAAATATCACTTAATTCCCCTCCCCTTTTTCCCCACTTATTCAAGTTTATCACAATAGAGGTGGTAAGAAATGGGAAGGTAAATATCCACCCTGGCAACCAGATGATCAGCCATCATGGTTATTTCATTTGATTGTTAGTTCTAGCATTTAAGCAAAGAGAAAGACTTTTGCGTTGTCTATTGTTTCCTTTAACAGTAGTCTTGTTTTGTTCTCTTCTTTCTCTTGAATGATATTAAAAACCCCACAGTAAGTGGTTTCCAGGGTTGCATTTTGCATTAAAAACATAGATTTTTGTTTGTCTAATTTTCTGTTCTCTTCCTTTCATTGCCATGAATTGGAAGGTAACAAATGATTTTGTCAGGGGATAAGAGAAAAACCTTCCACAGTGACATTTAACCCGTGGATTTGAACCCATGTGTGATGGCATTCAGATCATTTAAATACATGTCACCAATGCACTGCTATAATGGCAGGTTTAAAAAATGCTGTAGCTTTCTTTTCTGCTGCTGTAACATGCGTTTGGAGAGTACTGTGATCCAGTGGAGCCATTGTAAATAACTTGCAATCATTGTCTTTCAAATCCTTTTCTTTACTGGCATTCCTCAGGTGAAATGCATTGGGGGGGTTATAAATAATGATTATAATCTGGGTGCTTACTATGCACGTAGAATTAGCAGTGTTAAAGTCACCTCACAGGAAGCACTCCTGACCCTATTTCTAGGTTTACTAGTCAGCAAGGGGGTCACTGCATGTCAAACTCCCGTAACTCAGAACTCCCCGTCTGCTGCCAGCAGCTTCATCCCTTCTCTAGCCGTACTCAGGGAGCAGAGCTGGGATGACCATCACTGAAAACAAGTGGATTATCTTCTGCAATCAGCACATGTCTAATACATGTGCTCGACTTCTCTCGTAGTTCTCCGAAGAATCTCCATCCTCCTCCAGCAGTGAGTACATGAACATCACACCCATACCCGGGAGTGCTCCTCTAATATCCTCCTTTATTGCTAGGTTTGAATTAAATTCAAGCATGTAAGCGCTACTGACATTTGGGACTCTCATAGTTTGTGCTCTGTTTGATTTAGTGGCCAAGCAGAGGTTTGTTCCTGGGAAAGCGAATGCACGTGTGTGTTAATGCTGGTATTCACTAGCAGCATAGCCAAAATCAAACTCTTGCAATGTAAGAGTTCCAAATCCAGTGCTGTTGATGCTTAATGGGCATGACAAATCCCGAGTTCCCTTGTAGCTTATTACATGCTGAAATGCTGTGAGTTTAGTAGATGTGCAGGCTCCATTAAGTATTTTTTATCTATAGTGTTTGTATTATTTTCTTTTATATAATTTATTAAATATTATATATCTTATAAGTCTCTATTAAAAAAATATTAACCCAGTGATTAAACATCTCTCGGTACCTTGCACAAACTTACTGAGACACTTACAGTGTAAAATTTATTTCCCATGAAACAACTGATATATAAATATCTGATACAGTGGTGTCTGAAAACAAATACTCTAACACTTTTTTCTAGCTTCTTCCTTTAGGGGAATAGGAGGTGGAAGGGGAAATGGCAGTTGTGTATCAGAAGGAACATCGCTGATACCTGTGCAGCAGTATTGCTGCTCTCCATCCAGTGCTGCCACACTCAGGTTGTGCTGCGTGGTGCCTTGACCGCATCTGATAAATACAAGCCTGGAAAACAGAGAGTGTTCAAAATGGGTTTTTTTAAGAGGTTGGATTAAGGTTTAACTTTACGGTTTGTCTCATGTTGGCATCTTACTCCTTACTCTTCCTTCTTCCTCACCTGACCCTGACACACCGGATTTTAGTGCTTGGGTGGATGGTGATGGTTCTTACATCACACCAGAGCTGTTCTAGAAAGGCAGCAACTTCTTCCTGGAATGTTTTCATCCTCTGTTTTCATGGTAAAATATCTGTCTATCTATGCATACATACATATTTAAACTAAAACTTGTCACTTATTAACTGCATTAATCTCTTTTTTACCTTTGTTCACAGTGTGAAAATATTTATAAGCCACGAAGGTGCCTCCTATTATCCAAATTAGATAAGAATTTGCCTTTTTTGTATTTTTATATTTCTCACCCCTGTCTCTGCTTCCAGACCATCATTTCTATTTTCATTTTCCTTTTCTGGTACCATTCTGAATGCATTCATAGGCTTTTTCTTCTTATACCTGGTCTGCTCAATCTCGTCTCCAACCTTTCCAAATCTCTGTTGCTATTCCTATGTCTATTTTTCATATTTTACAGCCCTTCTATTCTTGTATTCCCTCAGTCTCTTCACTCTTGGTGTTCTACCTTCAGCTGTGCTGCCCCTGCTTAGGACATGTTCCTCTCCTTTTCACCAGAGAGCCTTTGCTCTCCTTCATCAAACCCATCTTTGCACACATTCCCTCCAGCAGTCCTTTCCACCTCTCTCCCTTTAACCAGGTTTCCTCACTCCTTCCAACCTCAGCTATTTTCCAGCATGCTGGTTTGGCTTGTCTGATTTTGCTGGAAGCTCTGCTGGGCAGGGACTCAATCTTATTTCAAATTATTAACGGGGCTGGAAACCCCCTGTGGGAGGAGGAACCTCAAGTTTCCAGGGCTGCATTGCAGAAATACAGCATCACCATTTGAAGGCTGGGTCTTCTTCCCACTGAGACAACTCTGGACGTTTCATCGGTCCTGACTTTCCCATATAACAGTAGAGAGCAGGAAAGATGAGGGAGCAGGAGGCCTGCTGGTGTCCTTTCACAAGAGGGCTATTTATCCTGGAGATGGCTCCAATATGGCATTGCCAAGCCAACTGGAGCCAGCAAAAGCAGTCTGGACGAAGGCTGAAACAAAACCTGCCAGAATCACATGGGAAAGGAGTACTGAATCTTTGGCCGTGTGAGTCCACAGATGGAGTGAGGCCTTGGCACAGCCAGGAGTCAAGTGGAGCAGCATGTGGTGCAGCAGCAACAGATAACAGAGATGAGCCAGCAGGCAGCCAGCCTTGATGTTTTATAGGTAAATGCTGGTTAACTGGGAGGAGCACAAAATTAGATTGGAAGGCATAAAGGTGGCAGATGAAGGGAAGAGACTTTTCAAAACCACAGAGTTTGAGATGGCTGCTCTGCTTCCCATCTGCTCGGCAAATCCGTGTCCTGAGTCAGGTCCACGTAGTCCACAGCTACTGAGCAGGGAGAGTCAGATCTGTGGTGTCATAGAATCATAAGATCATAGAACAGTTCGGGTTGGAAGGGACCTTGAAGCTCATCCAGTTCCAACCCCTGCCACAGGTAGGGACACCTTCCACTAGAGCAGCTTGCTCCAAGCCCCTGTGTCCAACCTGGCCTTGAACGCTGCCAGGGATGGGGCAGCCACAGCTTCTCTGGGCAACCTGTCAGTTTAAAGCAATTCCCCTTGCCTTGTCACTGCATATCATCATAAAAATTCCCTTCCAGATTTCTTAGACTATCAATACCTTGTAGTATCAATAAGCAGAGGCTGAGCTGCACTCATACTTGTGTTGGACAAGCACCTGCTCTGTGTTGGGGCAATTCGAAGCACCAAGCGCCTTAGTCTGCTCATTCCCACTGATCTTCTGTCTCCCTGGGTCTGCACTGAGGGCTCAGAGCAAACAGAAAGAACTGGTGCAGGCTGGTGAGAGGTTACAGAGATGCTAAAATTCTTTTATTTCCCCCTGAAAAATGCATGCTGGCGGTATACATCTGAATAGCATTGAGAATCTGGATGCAAGTGAGTAAAACCGGGAAGAACAAACTGGGAACAACAGCAAAACTTTCAGGAGAAGGATTCATAGACTTGAGGGCAGAAGGGACTATTACCATCATCCAGTCTGACTTCCTGCATAATACAGTTCAGGAGACCTCAGCTAATAATTTCCACATTAAGCCCTTGACTTCTGCGTGAGTTATAGCATCAGTTTTCAAGAGTCATCCACTCTTGATTTAATGAGGATAAGCTTTGGGTTCTTTTTATCTCTTCCAGTGTCTGAGTCTTGAGGGTGCACTCACATCTGGTTTTGAGCTTTTCGCTGCAAACATAAAGGCTAGATACTAATTTTAAAAAGTTAAATTAAAGCTGAATTTTTCACAGTGCTTTTTTCATCCATGACTTGGGGCTTGAAACAGCACAGCCCAAAAGTTTGAAGCTTCTGATAACATCCTAACTTTTGGCAAAACAGCTATCTCCTTCCTGAGCAGTTTCAGAAGATAACCTCTTTTCTGAGGCTTTCCATTCGAGAGGAGGTGACCTGACAGGCAGCCCTTGCCTCATCAAACTTGGCTTTGGTGAAATGCAGTGCTCCCATGCCATTCGAGAGCTGACCAGCTCTTGCTCCAAAGCACTCAGAGCCACTGATTTAAAAAGGCATGGAAACAGGGTTAATGGATGCTGATGTGGGAGTAACCAGGGCTGTCAGAGCGCGATTAAGCTGCTGTATAATCTTCCACCTGGAGCTGTCAGGCCGTTGTCTAATGTTTCATTCAAAGAAGGAGCTCTCGATTCCTGATGAGTAAATGACAGAGAGGATTTCAATTAGAGCTGCTCTGTGCCTCAAATCCTGACATAACCTGATGGTTTACTTTCAGCTCTCCTGCTGTTCCCTGGGGGATGCCAACCATTAATAACACATTCTACGATGTAGATGGGAGCGTGGCTGCAGTTGATGAGCAGGTAGCCATCAGTGGGGAGGGAGGGTGCACATTTCTTTAGCTGTAAATTGCCTTTATTACAGATATTTGGATGGGGCAGGAAAGGAGTTTCAAGCTGCTGATTTGAAGGAGCTGGTCCTGTTATTACATCTGTGCAAGGGGAGGCAGGGGAGGTTCGACCTGTGGTTAGATTTCCCTTCACTTTTCCACATAGTTCATAGAATCCCAGCCTGGTTTGTGTTGGAAGGGAACTTAAAGCTCATCCAGTTCCAACCCCCTGCCATGGGCAGGGACACCAAAACCAAAACAAAATGGTTTGCAAACTCGACTTGCATTCAGTGCCTAGTGCCATGGGTGAGAGTGGGGAGGTAAGAGAAACTGTTAAGCTAAATGCAAAGCATTTTACCTAATGACATTTGTTGTTTTGAATTTAGCATAAATTAAGAAATGGTTGACTACTGTGAAAACAAAATGAAAGCTTTCATTGTGGGTCAAACAGGATGTCTCAGTTGATTGAAGATGAGTATTTGCTCCTTTTTTCTCATTATAGTGGAAAAAATGTTTCAGGTCAACACAGAATAGCTCTTTTTGTTTTCCAAATGAACTGAAAAATCCATTATGCTTGCAGCTGTACCTGCAATATCTCTGCTCCTGAGGTCTCCTATGGAGCTGTCAGCAAAACACAAGATAGAAGACAGATTAAACCGTAAAGTTTTTGTGTTTCTTGCTCTTGTAGAGGTGAAAGTGAGCTATGCCTCACAAACATGAACCTTCCTCTGGATCCCAGTAGCTTTTAGAAAACCTTACTCTAACTTTTCTCTAGAAAGGGTTCAAGTAAAGCTTGGGGTTTTACCCCTCATCCCATCTCATACCTGTACTTTGTAATGTAAGGTACTATTTGAGGGGACGTGATCTCACCCCTGTTGTTTCAAGACATGGGAAATACAATGAGCCCAGGTGAATCCAGGGGACACCTCTGTTCCCAGTCTCTGTCTGCCCTCAGGTCACTTCTCTTGGTTCCAATGCACCTTCCTGCGCCCACCAGCCTGTGCATCACCAAGCTGCGCCTGGGCATCACTGACTGTCAAACCCCACCAATACCCACCATGGGACTGGATTTTCATGCTGGGGCACATGGAATTTCTTTCATGCCTTATGGACAGAATAATGTTAGGAAGCCCTCACCAGGAAAAGACGGTGCTTTCAGAGTGGCTGGGTGTGAAGAAAACAACCTTTGTTACAGCTAATCAGGAAGGTTTGTATGTCATGAGTATTTGGATGCCCCTGCAGTCAGTGCATGGCATGGGGTAGGGTTTCCATGAGATGTGTTTGTTCAGTTAGAGAGTGGCTGCAGAGGTAAGAAGGTAATTTAATACAGTAACTCCATGCAATAATCCACTGTGACAGAGATACTTTGCAGGTATCTATCTCTCTGCTTTTCAGGAGCTCCCCTATGCCTCCCTTCAGGCTGCAAAGAGGTCAAAGAGCTCTTTGCTTTTTGCAGCCAATTTGCATCCTGCAGAGACTTAGTTTCTCATGCTAATAGGTAGCAGCATGCTTCTGCAATGCTGTGCAGCACTGCTAGTATTGTACTCTGTACTGCACTGCCCTGTGCTGTCTCCTGATTAACCCCTCTCCTGCTGGACCGACTGCTCTGGGAGCTGCTCTGCCTGCTGGATCACTGTGACAGAGGCAGTGACTGATGGTCTTGTGAAAATCAGTTCCCCACTCTGTTAAACTTGAGCTGTTTTGCTTTGTAGGGAGCAGTCTGGTGTGTATCTACCATGTTCCCATGCACCTCAGTGCAAAGTGATGGGGAAGTGGGTGGAAAACACTGCCAGGTAGATGAAGCCAGTCAAAGGTTACAAGGTAGACATGGAAACAATCCTTTTTCCTGTGAAAGCCCACGCTAGCTGAGAACAACCTGATTTACATCCATCTCTCTCTTTTCAGCACCTTGTTGTTCATCTCAGTGAGGAAAAGTGAGCTCATGTTTGGGCTCTGCTTTCTTTTCTGGCTGCACTCAGCAAAGGGGCATACGTGAAGTGACACCCCTGAGCTGGTTCTGAACCTTGGAAAAAAGCTGTCAGGAGGGACCATGATTTTCTGACTCGCTCTTGTCTCTGGGCTCCAGAGGTTCTGGCATGGATTTACTGCCTTGTTCTCTCTGCTGTCCGTTGGGCTTCACTTTAATGAATGTTTGGAGGGTCGGTCATTCAGCATTACTTTGCTGTGCAAAGGGCCACAACTTCAGTTACAGATTTAAGACCAGAACCCCCCTGCTGCAAGGCTTGTCCTACCATAACTTTGACTCTGTGGACAGCACTTATATATATTTTTTACATATAAAACCCCATGAGGGTTAGTATTTTTGCGAACTTGTAATGATGCTGTGCATGTAGGACCAAAACCATTCTGTGACGTTTTGAGTTCTGTCAGGCTGGACTCATTGGAGGAGAGTAAATTTGGAGGTGGTGTGCTCTGGAGTTTGCCTTTCACCTCTTGAGCCTCACCATAGGATCATAGAATAGGGTTGGAAAGGACCGTAAGATCATCTAAGAGACCCCAGTGAAAGTTATGCAGGCAGAAATTTCCTTTTACTGTACTCATCCAGAGCCCAGAAAGAGGGAGGAAGTGGTCCAGCATTTGGCTGATGTCTACATTTGCCATTTGCCTATACAAGCATTTAAATGACAATGAATATGAAATAATAATTCTAGTGAAATTTTCTGGGTCCTTGTATTTTCAGAAAACTACTTGTAGAAGCAGAGGCAGGGCCGTGAGAACTTTCCAACAGGCTCCTAGAGACTAAAACCTCTCACGTTTTAAAAAACAGCAGTAGGAAATGTTTTGTAAGCTTTTTTCCTCCCCCTCTTCTCATATCTGTTCAAGGTACTTTTATTTTGACCTTCATAAGGGCTTCCATATTTTTAGTTTCTTCTCAAATGCCTCCTGTCCTGCGTTTCATGTCTACAGCTGTATCTGCTCTATGGACCTATGAGGTCTCAGACAGAAATGTGCTATTTTACCTATTATATGTGAGACAAGTCCAAAGCCATACCCACCTATGGAGAAGCCAGGGGGATTGGAACTAGATGATCTTATGGTGCTTTCCAACTCGAACTATTTTGTGGTTCTGTGATTTCCCATGAGCACATTGGGGGTTTTAGGTATCCTGCTGTGCCTTTTTCCAAAGTATGCTGCCTTCCTGGACTGAGTGCATTCCCAGCATTGCCATCATGCGCTCCTATGACAGTCATAAAATGGCTCTGCTGTCTTCACCACAGTGCTGGTCATAGAAACACTCTGCAGTGAAATGTTTTCATCCCTTCTCTTGCAGTTGAGAGGTGATGGGTGAGATCCTAGAGTGGGTAGGATGCTACAGGACAAGCACACATCCATGTAGCTCCTCTCAGGTTCATGTGGCAGTTTTCAAATCTTACTCTTGTCCTTCAGCATGAAGGGGTGGAAGGAACTGCCCTTTGAGGGTGGTCTGACAACCAGTCAGTAAACGCAGGACTGGCTGTTGCAGCAACACTGTTGCTTCATCTACACGTCCTATATGATGAGGCCTTGTATAACAGTGTCCTGTTATATGTTATCATATATTATCATAGAATTGCAGACTGGTTTGGGGTCAAAAGGACCTTAAGATCATCTAGTTCCAGCCAGCATCCTTGTAGCCCCCTTCAGACACTGGAAGCTGCTCTGAGGTCTCCATGCAGCTTCTTTTCTCCAGGCTGAACAGCCCCGACTTTCTTAGCCTGTCTTTGTATGGGAGGGGCCTCCTCTGGACTTGTTCCAGCAGTTGTCTTCCTGCACAAAAGATACTGCTGGGATTTTTTTACTTAGCAGCTCCCTTGTGCCATGCACTGCTTGTATGCCCCTGATGGGGATGTGCTCATAATTTTGGGGAGTAGGAGAGGCACTGAGGAGCTTTCCTCTGTGTCTGTGAATGACAGTTGCATTGTACCTGAGTGAGCAGCATATTAGACATAACGAGGGTTTGTTGCACCTTGTTATTTTGCCATGTCACTCTGTCCTGCTTTCCTTTTGTGTGTGTCAGCAAAGGACAGGCAGAATTTATGGTCACGCCTCACAGCTTCCAAAACCTGCCCATGCAGGGGAGGTTTTCTTCCTGTGGCCAGAGCATCTGTTTAACAGAAGCTGTTACATGGGCTCTAAGTGACTAATGACTACCAACCCAGGAAAATCCCAGTGTCTAAAGCTTATGTAATATACGAATCTTTAAGATCAGTTTTCTAGGTGACACGTTTAGAGATGTCAATGCGACTTGGCAAGGCAAGTGTTGACGTGTGTTGTGGTTTAAGCCCTGCCATGCAGCCCGCTCACTCACTCCCCCCCTTCCTCCCTCAGCTCCCAGAGGGATGGGGGGGAGAATAGAGAGAATACAACTCCCATGGGTTGAGATAAGAGCAGTCCAGTAACTAAGGTATAACACAAACCACTGCTGCTACCACCA
>WYDI02009798.1:0-19919 GCA_009867235.2 Psittacus erithacus
CCACCCCCCCCTCCCACCCCCACCCCCACGAGTAGTTTTGGAGCTTAAACATGTGTAGGTCAGGGCTTTTAGAAGTTTTACCGTGCCCATTATATGTTAAAAGCAAGGCAAATGATGTGTGTAAAATGTCTTTTCCATTGGAGGAGAAAAAAAACCTCCTTCCTTTTTTTTTTGCTGCCTAAAAGTACTATTCTGTTCACACAACTTGGAATATAACTAATACCATATTGTGAAATCAATAAATGTTGCCAGATGTGCTATTTTTGCTTCATAAATGGCAACATTGTATTCAGCTTCTATTCTTTATTTAGTAGGTCACTGAATAGTACATTCACAATCAGATTGCAAAGGGGTGTGGTTAATGGTGTTGATCTGATAGTTTTAGGTAGCCACAAGGGGTTTTCTTATTTCCCAAAGAGTTTAACATTGCACAACTGCTGTAAACATTGCCACACTTACTGGGCGATGTTGTCTTTAATGACCGTTTGTACCTTGCATGCCATGGGTTTTGCACTGGGGCTGTTTGTCACTGCTCCTGCATGGTCTATGCTGTGGGAAGCCCCAAGGATCCCCAAAGGGCCATGGTGCTCAAGCCCAGCAAGGGCATGGCTGCTGCCCTGGCTGCAGGACCCCCTGCTGCGAGGGGTCAAGACTGAAGATGGCTTATGACCAACTGTACAGCAGAAACCTCAGCGCTGGTACTTCTCAAGTCTCCTGCATGTGCTCTGTGAAGAACTGGAAAGGGTTTGGGTAGTTGCCACCAGCCTTGATCCACAGTTTGGTACAGCCAGTAAACTGAAGGATGACAAAGGAGGTTTCCGGTTTACTCCTTTCAAGAAACTTCTCTAGACAGTCAGGACCTCTTCATTTGCCAGGAACTCTGTGGAGACCTCGTGCATACTGGCCCAGACACCTCAGCTTCCAGTCTCACTGCTAACTTGCCTTCTGCACTTGACCTCTCTCAACTTAGCAGCATCTCAGAGGAGACCTGTAAGCATCACTGAACTTGGTTTTATTCTGAACTGTCACTGCATAAGTCATACAGCTGGTGTCTGTTTGTTTTCCTGATGCTGGATCTCGCTCTCCTGAATGGGCGTGAGAGAGTCTCTGAATTTTGCTTGTGCTTTGCTCTGATGTCTCTCTCTACACCTCCAGAATGACCATTAGTGTCTCTGTGCTTCCCTTTCCATCCTCTTGCTCCAGTTGAGGCTTCTCCTGCTCCTCGCCCTAAAGTCAAAGATAGCTTTGCTGGCCTGCAGTGCTTGCAATGTCCCTGCTAGACCTGCTGCTTTCTCCAGCCTGCTCTGCTGCTTGCCTGGCTCCCAGAATGCCATATGGCAGAGAAATAGCTCTAAAAATTAAGTTCTGTTGCAGTTATCTCACAAAGCTCTCTGCAGTTCTTTGATGATACAAATTGTGTGGATACACATTTTCAGTAAAAATGAATTGGACCCCTTTTCTGTTAAAATTGGAGACAATTTTTGTTTCTGTGAGGATGGTTTGTTGCCCCTTTTGAAGATACACTGAGCATATTCTGAGACCCTTAAAATTTTGCTGTGCAACCTGTTTCAGTGGTTTGCAGCGTACAAGCAGTGCACCACAAGTTACAAATTGTCACATCTCAGAAGCCTAAACCACGCTGTTGCCTGTCTCACTGTTGACAAATCTAGGAACCAAATCTAGATTTGCAGAGTAAATGACAAGATAGTGCAGACATTGCCAATGTAGTAATGTGGCTGTAGTAGTAAACACTGAACAATGAGAAGAGTGCTTGTGGAAATGGAAACTTCTCCACTTGCCTCCCTCTGTGCCTCAGTCCTTTGTGCTCTTTGTCACCACGCGGTTACTCTCATAGCTGCCAGTCTGGAACTGTGGCCCATGCAGCCTCTCTAAATGCAGGCCAAGGTGTTATTGCAGCAATGGGGTGTACAATGGGTTCAGGAACAACTAAGAAAAGCTAAGCAAAGCAGTGTATTGTGCTCTTAGCAAAACTTGGCTTTTCTCCTATTTGAAGTACTGCTGGAGCTGATTCCCAGCTTCAGGAGATCCTGGAAATTTTTATATGTATACATAGGTATGTATAATTTTAAGATAAAAAGCCAACGGTAACTGTTACTCTTTTTTGCCTGTACAGGTTTGCTGCCTGTAGCATCCAGCCTGCAAGGAAATGGGCATGAAAGCAAAGCAAAAGAGAAGTGGAGATTTTTCGGAAGTTTGACTCAGTAAAGAGTGGTGCTCTGGAACGGAGATAGCTGTGAAAAAAGAGCGAAGAGAAAGAAGGAACTGTGAGAAAGGACTACTGTGACCTGGCAGCAGACCCTGTGCTGACAAAGTGGAAAGACTCTTCAGCAGAAGACGATGCAGGTGCATGGCAAGACTCGCAGGCAGGAGCAGCAGGCACTGGTGAAGGATGTGCCACCAGGACCAGTGCTTGCTCCCTGCATGCCTGTTGGCATGTGACGTGTGCAGGATCTGCAGGTGCTTAAGATCACCCACTGCTAGGAGCAGATATTTATCGGTAGGACTGCTTGCAGTGGGGAGAATTGCTGCTCCGTTCAGGACCTGTAGCTTGTGTTCCTGTCTGTGAAGATGCCCTTCTGAGTCTCCCTTCTGTTGCTGTTCAAAGCTTCTTGATTATTTTCCTTTTGATATTCTTCACACTGGCCTAAGAACAATAAAGTTTTATATTTTGTTAATTTCAGGGTATGTTGTTTTTCAGCAGTTGGTGGGAAGAACTGACATTTTATAGTAAGTATCTTGTGCATGCTTGTCTTTCATAGCCACTCAGATAATAAATCTGCTTAGGTCTGCAATGAGGACATTGGTTTGGGTGATGACACCAGAAGGGCTGTGTTACGAACACCCAGAGGACAACTCCTCACCACAGCACAACATTCTAGCTCTGTGCCCAGCTGCATAGCATGCCAGTCTTCCTCTGCAGCCTTCATCATGCATGCAATATTTCCCAGCCATGCAGTCTTGTGTAGCTGAATCAGCTCTGCAAGGCACAGTGTTCGGTGACAGTGCCCAAGTTCCTGTGACTTGCTGCACTTCCTACTGTATTTATCAGACTACCTGCTTCGGAGGAAGCCTCTGCCATGTAGACACGTAACTAAAAAGAGCTTGGGAGGTCACCATGTGTCAGTTAACAAGCGGCAGTTGCAAAGAGGAATCCTCCTTTCAAATCCTCTTAAAAATCTAGCAGGTAACCCCTTGAGTGTCCAGCTGCAGTCTATTAAAGGAAAAGCCTGCAGGCAAGATGTAACAACATTGTTTTCAGAGTTATTTGAATTGTGTGCCATGAATAGACATGGGGCCTTCTGTTGTTAACATTTGTTTATTTTCTTTCCTCACTTAATTGTAAGCTATAGTGCTAAAACATAAGGAAGAGAAGAAAAAAGAGCAAGTTAGCTTTTCACAGCTAATGCTTCTGGCACTTCTGAAGACTGAGTGTATGGCTTGATGAGGTCCATTGGAGTAGTACTTCTACTGTAATAGTGACTGGAGGAAAGCAGCAGTCAATGCTGAGGGCCACCAGGCTGCTTCTGAGTTACTCTCAAGATTTGGATTACAGCATACACATTGCTTAGCTTTTTTTCTGAAGGGAGAGAGGGGCTGTTCATTTTCTAAAACAGCAAAGGGGTGACTTTGGTGGTGTGGGATTCATGGCCCTTAAATCTTCTGAAGTCTTTATTTAGATCCACTGTTTGGTACTCGTGATTCTGAATGTTGAGGGGTTTTTTGGGTTTATTTTTTTGGGGGTGGATGTAGCGTTGGATTTTTTTCTTTGTGTGTTTGTTGTCAGTTTGCTTATTTGCAATTTTGGGGTCATTAAGGTTGACACATTGTTTGTGCAGGTGCAAGTAAATACCTTAGTGATGTATTCATATAGCTTCCTGATATGTTTTGTTTTACCCTTATAGTTTGAGAAATGGAAAATGATCCAGGGCAGTCCTGTTTCTTGACTCTTGGAAAATACCGCTTCATGAACACAAGTTCCAAAAGTGTTCTGTCTTAGAAATGCTTGTAGTGCCTCATTTACTATAATTTTGTATTTCTGTATGCATTGTTAGGAAATATTTTTTTCCAAGGGTTTGTTTTCAGTGGGGGGCAGTGTGCTGAGAAATTTATGCGCAGGCTTTCAAGTGTGGGAAAGGTGCTGTGCTGCTGGTTACAAAGCTGTTCTGGTCTTTCTCACTGAGTGCAGACTGCCTGTGTGCAGAACTGCTGCTTGTGCTCCTCTGTGTGGAATGCAGGTTGCTGGCTGCCAGGGTGGTGGGCAGGCTGGTGCAGCCCTGTGCATGGATTGCATCTTGGTGAGACCTGCAGGTCCTACCTCTTGATCTTCTGCAGCAGGGAGGTGGGAGATCAGCTAACTGCAGACAAATAGTACCTTGCCAACAAGAACAAATTAAAACCGCATACTTTGCAGGGTTTCTGCTGCATTTCTGGAACTGCAGTTGCAAGGAAATGTTCTTCAGATGTTTGTGGTCTTGAATGGTGCAGGGAGGTGGGGTGGACTAGCTGGAGGAGCTGGTAGTCAGGATGTGTTGTGTTATGAGAAGTCTGCGTGTGCTTAGTAACTGATCAGTGGAGATAGAAGCGGGCAGTACCCTGCCTGGAGGGGAGAGCATATCTAAGGAGATTTCCTGGGGCTGTTCGGGGGAAGGCATAGTGACCTTACCGCCAGCTGTGCTGCCACCAGCCACACGCTGCTGAACATTTCTGCTGGTGTTGCCCTTAGGAACTGCTGGTAGGGCTGGTGGGGCGGTCTGTCTGAGGTGGTGGTGTTCAGCAGTGCTCACAGCACTAACCCAAATCTAGGCTACTTGCAAAGAAAGTGTGGGGGGAAAGACTCCATAATTTACAGAAATGCGGTCTGTCCCACTGCTGCCAATGCTGGTCAGGACAGCTGTGAGAAATCATTAAATCTAAATATGTTGTTGCTCCACAGCCCTTCACTTACTGTCTTTTTCCCTTCTTTTTCCTTGTGTCTAACAAAAGCGTCGGAGCCTCCCAACAGAGCCAGTGTGGGACCGGTGGTGCTGGCGGTAACAGTGGCTGTGCCGGTCTGCATCCTGTCCCTCATGGTGGTGCTGGTGGCGTGCACCTGCCAGAGTCGGCGCTGTGCCCGTGGCAGAGCGAAGCAGCCCAACGTGGAGGAGCCCCTCTCCGAGTGCAACCTGATGAACTCCGGGAAGACGCTGAAGGATCTCATCTATGACATGACGACCTCTGGCTCCGGCTCTGGTACGTGGCGGCTGCCCAGCTGCCCTGCCTGTTGCCTGCGCTGCGGCTGCCTTTGCTTTGCTGCCAACATAAAAAGCAAATATTCTTGGTGCAAAAGGCACATGTGCCACCTTGCTTGTTGGGACATAAAGAATGTTGCCTACTGGGCACAAGGTGCCTACTGGTGGGGGTCTTAACTCAGAAGATCTTACACCAGTGACGAGTTTTATGTCAGGGGAAGTTTTGTGCTGATATGCTGATGACACCTCACAGCAGCAAGAAGGCTTCATTTGCTCTTTTTCTGTCAAATTATGGAAGTTTGATTCTTTGAATGGAAAAGTTAAAAAAGTTAATTCAGAAGTCAGTTTCAAATCTGAAACAAAACATTTCCGGCTGATGTGTCATGGCTGATAGAAGGTACTAATTTTAACTGAATGGGCCAGGATATCATAGCAGTACCAAAATAACATTCCACCAAATTCTTATTTTGAGCAGAGCGCCAACCTTTTAAATATTTTTCCCATTTCTGATATCCTATCGGTTGTGATGCCTCCATTGCTATTGAGAACTTGTTAAATCAAAGAAATGCAAAAATAAGGTAGGAATTCAACAATTCCTGCTCCTCAGGGTGGTGGCATGTCTGGTGTGCACTGCCCAGCTTTCTCTAACTAGAATTTTCATTTACTTCAAAAATATGTAAATCATGCTGACTTTTATTTGTAAGTGAAAAATTTATAAATGGTGCTTAATTTGATTTATTTTGTTTTCCATTAACTGCATACCTTTCAAGATTAATTTATTATACTTCCCTATTGCTTTTTCACAGATGTAATGAGTAGACTTTGGCTTTATTTATCCTGAAGGTTTAACTGTTCATCGGCATCCCTGAGCAGGGCTGTATTTCTGCTGAGCCATGGTGGAGGCAGCTGGAGTCTTGTGCGTGCTGGTGCAGTTTGTTCTGATTTCAGCTGAAGAGTGACTTTGCTCCTCTCTGCCCAGAGCCAGCCTAGGGTTGGCCATAGGCAGCAAGGATGAGCCCGTTTGAAGGCAGTACTGGCTGCAGGGTGAGGCTGTGTTGGAGAAACAGGAGGGAATTTGAGTAAGCTGATCTTCAAACTGGATTTTTCCTGCTCATTATTTTGCTGTTAAAAGCAAGGTTGCCCCAATTAAAAAAATAAAAAGAAAACCAACCCCATTTATTTTAAGGCCCAAACAAACACAGTATCAGGTCAAATGAGGGAGGGGTTTATGGCCGGCAAAACAAAATGAAACTGCCACAATAATTTATTATTCCTTTTGAAAGTTTCACCCAGAACAGATCAACAAATTGACTGCAAAACAAGCAGTAGTCCATACCAAACCCAATTAAGTAGCTCAGGTCTTGGCACCCTCCAAAACCATGCTCTGATCTTCAGTCAGCACGGTGCTGGTGGCACAGAGGGCACTCTTCAGCTTGCTTCAGAAGTGACGCTGTTGTACCTAGTGACAGACATAATGTGCACTCATCTGGCAAGTAACATTCAAAAGTATGATTTTGGGAGACTTTTGTTGGGAAAAGATTTTCCCTTGGTACTCTCTGAAAGTGAAGTCCTGAGTACAGCTCACTGGAAAATGTCCAACTTCAGGATTTAAAGATCACTGCTATGTCACAAATGCTTACATCTTTTCTTTAAACTAGGTTTACCTTTGCTTGTACAAAGAACCATCGCGAGGACTATTGTCCTGCAGGAAATTGTAGGAAAAGGCCGGTTTGGTGAAGTCTGGCGTGGAAAATGGTGTGGGGAAGATGTAGCTGTGAAAATCTTCTCCTCTAGAGATGAGCGATCCTGGTTCCGTGAGGCAGAAATTTATCAGACGGTTATGCTGAGACATGAGAACATCCTGGGCTTCATTGCTGCTGATAACAAGGGTATGCTGTGTGTCCTGGGGGAAATCCCAGGTGTCTGTATCAGAACTGCTTTTACTGCCCCGACTCCCATCTGAAACACCACTTTGAAAGTCACAGCTTTCCTGAGCTCCTTCCTCGTGGTGTGGCCAGAAAACTTGTTCGTTTGCATGCCTGAGCTGACCACAAAATGGGAAAGGCTTTTCCTGGATGATTCTGTTTAAAGCTGAATAATCTTGTTTCCTCTGGTAGATAACGGGACGTGGACACAGCTCTGGCTTGTCTCCGAGTACCACGAGCAAGGGTCCCTCTTCGACTACCTGAACAGAGGCACAGTAACAGTGGAGGGCATGGTGAAGCTGGCCCTGTCAGTGGCCAGTGGCCTGGCGCACCTCCACATGGAGATCGTCGGCACACAAGGCAAGTGCTTCCCCTCCACTTGTACTTCAAGTGTTTCAAGGAGCTTCAGTAGTATTTGCAAAAATGGTTATGGGTGATATGGTATAGGAAGACATGTTACAAACTGTTAAACTGCAAGACAGTATTAGCATAAGTGAGTATGGTAGAGTATCAACAGAGAATAGGAATATCATCTTCCCACTTTGTCTGCTTCTCCTTTTACATCTTTAAAGCGGGTGCCTGTGGGAGCAGCTGTGCTAAAAGGGAGTGCCAGTGAAGGATTTTCTGAATTAATTTGGAGGGTAAACTTATCACTTTCTCTTTTTGTGTTTTATTCTTGAAATACTGATACTGGAGCAAAAATGGCCTCGAGGGCTTTTTTTGTTTATTTGTTTAATTGATGGCATTTAGCAGAGCTGAACTTGGTACAAAATAGGCTTCAATGGTTTTTTACAGGGTATAGTAACAGAGTTGAACAAAAATGGGTTTTCTTCCTTGCTCATTATGTTAAAATTCATACTATTATCAAAATTGAGAGTGCTTTCTCTTTCTGTGAACAGGCAAGCCAGCAATTGCTCACCGAGATCTGAAGTCTAAAAACGTCCTAGTGAAGAGGAATGAAAGCTGTGCCATCGCAGACCTGGGCCTGGCAGTGAAGCACGACTCGGTGCTGAACACCATTGACATTCCCCAGAACCCCCGGGTTGGGACCAGGAGGTGAGTGAACGTGGGCTGCCAACTGCCAGGATGGCTCCTCTGTGCCCCTTGGCCCTTTCCTCCATTGGTGACTTGCCCCTCTTCTTTTGGCATGTCAGATGCTGGCAACAGACCCGAAGCCCTCTGTCCCTGCTGTCTGGGTGCAGAAGGCAGTTGCCAGCCCTGGGCTGGGACAGAGCTCAGCACCCCACATGGAATGTGGCTCTGTGGCACGGACATCTAGTGTTGGTCACCTCGTGTGCTGCTGGGCCCAAGAAAGCCATCATGCCCAGCACCATGAGGAGTCGTGGCAACATGTGTGGATGTTGGTAGCTGTAGTGCTGCTCTTCTGATTTGCCTGCCTCCACCAGCATAGCTCTTGGTAGTGAAAGGTGAAAGGCAAGCAGCAGAGCAGAGCTGGAGACCAGTGACTTTAACAGAGGATATGTTTGGTTTCTACTGGTAGCCCATCCCTGTCTGTCCCTGGGGTTTCAGATGGCTTAGTTCATAACAGTCACTTGAACTGTGCAATGCGAAGCATTGTCACAGACTTTCTCAGCGTTACACTTACCACCCAGGCCAACTGTCTCTCTTACACTCAAAATTTCAAAAGGAGTTTCACTTTTCCCTTTTTTGCAGTAGGACCAGCTGCTTCCTGGCTCCAGCATGCAGCAGTGCAGCTGCAGTTGTTCATATGTACACGCTTTAGCAAATTAACCTTTGCGTGCTTTAAAGGTATATGGCTCCTGAGATACTTGATGATGCAATGAACATGAACATCTTCGAGTCCTTCAAGCGTGCAGACATATACTCTCTTGGGCTTGTATACTGGGAGATAGCTCGAAGGTGCTCTGTTGGAGGTGAGATTTCTTGCCTTTTCATAGAATCATAGAATGCTTTGGGTTGGAAGGGACCTTAAAGATCACCCAGTTATAACCCCCTACCATGGGCAGGGACACCTTCCACTAGACCAGGTTGCTCAAAGCCCCGTCCAGTCTGGCCTTGAACACTACGAGGGATGACGCAGCCACAGCTTCTCTAGGCAACCTGTGCCCGGGCCTCACCACCCTTGCAGGGAAGAACTTCTTCCTTACATCTAATCTAAATCTACCCTTTGTCAGTTTAAAGTCATTTCCCCTTGTCTTATCCCTACCTGCCCTTGTAAAAAGTCCCTCTTCAGCTTTCTTGTTGGCCCCTTTAGGCACTGGAAGCTGCTCTAAGAAGCGCCTTCTCCTCTCCAGGCTGAACAAGGCCAGCTCTCTGAGCCTGTATCAGCAGAGGTGCTCCAGCCCTTGGAGCATCTTTGTGGCCTCCTCTGGATCTGCTCCAACAGCTCCACATCCTTCTTATGTTGGGGACCCCAAAGCTGAACACAACTAATTTTGCAGTCCAGACCACTTTTATCTTTAATAAAACAAAAGCACTCTCAATTATCTTGGCAGTATGTGGTAATAGAAGTCTGTCATGGAGCACTTGTTCAGTGTAGTCCCGCATGTTCCTCTGTTCTCTTCCATTGCCTGTAAAAACAATTAGAGTTTATTCTGGAGCAGCTACTTTGGATTTTGTGTAACATGCACAATAAATCTTTCCTAGGAATCACTGAGGAATACCAGCTGCCTTACTATGATGTTGTGCCTTCTGATCCTTCAATAGAAGATATGAGAAGGGTAGTTTGTGAGCAGAAGCTCAGACCAAATATTCCAAACCAGTGGCAAAGCTGTGAGGTAAAAGCAGTTTTCCTGTTCATTACAAAGCATATTTAAATTAAGGTGGAATTTTATAGTGAGACAAAGGCAACTCAATGTCCAGCCTCTTTTGAATGTAAATGTATTTCAGATGTCCAGCTCTTTTTCAGCTCCCAGACCAATACAAACTGTCTTTGCACCCGGTGCTGAACTCTCTCAAATATAGGTCTTAATCTATGTTACTGCTGTTGTATTACTGTTTCAGAGAGCTATATTTTATCTCCTGGTATTGCTCTTAAAAATTAAAAGCAGGAGATAATGTTTTTATTCTTGACTACTTCTTTTAATTTCTGGTTTGCAGGCGCTGCGAGTCATGGGCAGGATAATGCGTGAGTGCTGGTATGCCAACAGCGCTGCGCGGCTGACCGCGCTGCGTATCAAGAAGACCATCTCACACCTCTGTGTGCAGGAGGACTCCAAAGCCTGATGGAGCTCCCTGGAGGATGAGAGGGGAATGAATTCTTCTGTTCATCTTTTAACATGTGACATTATTTTTAGTTTTGGTCTACCTCAGATAACATGGTTCAGTATTTAAGCGCCCAAACCAGAGCACTGACATCTAGCTTCGTATTTGGCCACTGGAAGGGGCAGCTTTTGACTAGTAGATCATGTTTTATACAGGAAGTCAATAACTTGCTTTGGTTTTCTAATATTGGACACTAGGCTAATTGCAGAAAGGAGCTTAAAACACCACGGCTGTGAAAAAATACCTTCTGCTGCTGTGCTTTTTACCCTAGTCAAACCCCAAACATATTGGAAATAACTAGTATTGCTTAAGGCATGTTTGCAAGGGAAACCACAAGTTTTATCCTCAAACCAAGTAAAAGACCAAATTTAATCCAGCTTTTTACATGTTTTTATGCAGGTATCTGAAAAGGGCCTGTCAGTAAAATGCATTTTTAAGCACTCTATTTATCATTACCAAAGCAAATAAAAAAGGTGAAAATTCTACTAAGTATGTATGTTTTGAACAAAAGCATCTAGTCAGTTTTTTATTAGCTTCTATTTTTATTGTCTTGGTTTCATATACTATATTATAGTTAGTATTTGGAGTTATTTCACTCTATTCATTTGTTTGTTGAGCATATTGATTAAGAGACAATTTTTAATAGTAGGAAAACTAATGGAGGCAATACTTTTCTGATAGATATGTAGGGATGGAATAGGAGGAATTCTACCTAATCTGAGAGTATATATTTTTAAATGACATTTTGCCAATCTGCCACTGGTAACATTTTTTTAGTGCCTTTTGATGTTTTAGGGGGAAGCTTTAACAAAAGTAATCCTTGGGAGACAGCTGAAACCTGGCAGAAAGTTTTGTTTCTCATTGGAGTGACATAATGCACACCCACCTCACTGTGTTGGAGGATATGGGGTGCCTGCGCAAGCAGGGACCGAGGCTTAATGTTTCATATGTACCTGCACTCTGGACTAGGTCACTGTTGCTGTTATCTGTTGTGGTCCAGGGATTTGTTAAAATGCAAATCTAAAGCGCTGATGTCCTTGCACGAAGCCAATTCAGCCTATTCAGAGGTTTCACACGGATTTCTGTAGCAGCACCATGCTGGTGAAACGTATAAACATCTCTAATTGTATTTCCATAATACTGCAAGCTCTCAAAAGTGGGGTGCTTTTTCAGAATTCACCGATGTTCTGGCATTTTGTGAATTCTGTCCCACTCCGTGGTCTGCACATTTGAATACAGTGTATCTTTTAATATTTTAAATATTTTTAATAGCCAAAATTATACATTACATAATAATATGGTTCTTTAAATGTTTTTGCGTCTGAATGGTCCATGGAAATTAAGCCCAGATATCTTTCCAGAGTAGCAAAGCTTTGCAAGAATTCAGTGTAGCACAGGCAGCTCTGTGGAAGCAAGCTGTTTGCTAAGTATGGTATTTAAGTTCAGTCTTTGACATGCAGCCTCTTGAACTGGAGAAAAATGGGTTAAACATTTACTGAGTGGGATGCTCAGCAGTATCAGTACTCCATGTTTCATCCTGACACTAGGACATTATGGAGGCTTTATGGATGTTAATTGCGCTGTAAATAGGCTCTAATGCCATTTAGCTGTTTGCATAACTTAGTCACTCCTGCTTGTGTTAAATACTGCAAGTCTTTGCATGGTCTGTTAGCTGAAAGGTGCAGAGTATTTCTACTAAATTATTAGTAGATTTTTCTCCAGTATGCTTTCTGAGACGTAATCAAAGCCATCCTATAGATTTAATTCTTATGTACTTCAACTGCATAAACTACACCAGGGAGCTCAGCAGATGCGTTCTTTTGTAACTGTTGGAAGGGTGATTGTTGCAACTGCATGATCCAAAGCATGATGCTGACTTCAGTATCAAAAGATTTGCAAACATAAGATCCAGCATTTGTTGTTATAGAATGTAACTTGAAAAAGAATCCTTATGTTAAAAAGGAACAATCAAAGATTTATTTTAAATGGGAAAAGGAAGCATCTTAGCCACTGAAATAGAAGTAATTTTAAGTAGTATTAGGGCTGCTACTTCAAAAGTGTGTAAAATGTGCAGGTGAGACACACTTTTCAGAATTGCTGTAGCACTTGGGAAGGTGCCTGAAAGGAAATGGTCTGTCATTCCAAAGCTCCCAGTGCTTGCAGGCCCAGTTAGCTTGTCTGAGAGAAAAAGAATTGAATGCTTGTGACCAACCAGAGAAGTGTGTTAAAATATGCATTAAACTGAGTCATTTAGAACAATTAACAGCAAGGAGAATGTATCAAAGAGTGAAGCCTACTCAGGCTACTTGGGTGACCTGCTACTATGGGGTACCCATGAACAGCTAGCCAGTGGAACTCTGGAAACGACTCCAGTGTATTCCTGGATGTCTGCTCCTCACAGTGTGATGCACTTGCACAATCACAGCACTGCCTATCCATATTGGAGTGATCAATAATGAAACAGAAGAAGTTGATTAAAATAATGCTGAAATAACTGAAGGAAATTATTTTAAAACAAAAAAATACTGTAGTTTCAAAAGGAGGATGCAGGCCAAGTACACCTGTCCTTACGCTGACAGCAGGTACACCTCTTGTTAGCAGTACAGTTTGTGGTTGAGCAGGTTCATGATTGTTCAGGAAGGAGTGGAGGAAGGAGTGGTGTTTACTGAGCAGTGTAAAGGAACCATCTGGTTGGAAAGCCTGTGATGTTTGCAGCAGTCTCGATGCATTGAGACTCATTAGTGAAAACTCAGTCAGTTGCTATACAAAATGCAAGATGGCCAGGTGACACCGTTAGCTTCTCTTATACCACTTTTAAAACATGTTAGGGTTTTTTTGCCTAAAATGGAGACATTCCTTGGACTTCACAGGGAGAGTGATCAGAATGCTTTCTAGAAATTTTTCTTCCATTTTAAATTGTCCTATGCACTTTTTACCCTTAGTATCCTTTGAAAGTATCTATGCCCCTAAAGTGTATATGATAACTGTTCCTGGGGATTCTTTCCCAGGAACTGGATTGTACAGTGGAGGAATTTGGTGTCTATGCAGAAGCTCCTCTGGGTCAGGAACCATGCTAGACTGAAGTCATGCTGTGAAATTAAAAAACCACCATTTTGGCATAAAGCGCTTTTGTGACCCACTCTCTAGAGCTAGGAGGTGTTTCCAGCAGGGTTTACTGGGTAACAGGGTGGTGGACTGGTGATCAGGGACAGTACTACCTGCTCCAGGCTGTGGATCTGGTCCTGCCACTGCTGTGCTGCCAGTGGCTGCTTGGGTGTTTCTTGAAGCCCTCCCATGCTCTGAGGATTGAGGTGGCATTTGTGTTTGTTGTAGGTACTGCAGTAAATATGTTGCCTGCCTTTACAAGGCTTGTGTGGCTGTTACAATGCCCTTACACCACAGCTCACCCAGTTTTTATTTACACCATGGTGTAATGAAATTGGACAGGATGTGCAGGGAGGACATCATAGGCACAAGCCTGTATTCCTCTGCTGTACCCTCCTTGGGGTGCAGCCTGTTTCCCTTGCTTTTTTTTAATTTAATCTTGCCTCAGACACCAGTGTAACCACCATCAGTAACTTCTTTTTAGTTGTAAATGCCACTTGCTTTTTCCTATCCATTTGGTCAGTCTTACGGGGTGGTGGATTTTTAGGCCATGTCTGTCTGACCAGGCTGCACCTCTCGCAGCTCTAGTCCTGGGAATACTTTCAGTCTTGTGTTGTGCATAGATGCTATGGTCTGTTTGCCTCAGCTTTTCACTTCGCTCAGTATTTTTGCATTGGTTTTCTTTTTTTTCCTGAGAGGTAAATGTATGTTTTAGCAAGCTAGAGTTAAACATAACTGAGCCAAAGGGTTGATGTTGTACTGGACTTTAAGATGTATGTAAGCTATACACTCCTTTAAACAAAACCAAAGAACCCTTGTTTTAGTGGCCTTTTCCCTCAATGTAGATTTGTTGTGTTCAAATTTAAGAGCAGAGGTTATGCTGAGACACTTTGTGGTTTTAGGGAGCCTTAGGTTTTTTGAGAGTTTACTGATGTTCCTGTTGATCTCCATTTAAAGAACAAATTCTTAAGCTCATTGAAGTTTTCAAGTTCAAGGATGCTCAAGACCTGTCACCACATTCAGCCTCTCCTAATTGATGGTTCTAGCTTGGAGGAGTTTCTAGTCTTTTAAATTCACTTCTAATAACAACATAAACTTTAATGCATGGAATATGAACTGAAAGGGAAAGATAATTGCCATTTTCTCAAGCACCTAATTTTTTGTTTCCTTAAGTGTTTCCCTCAAATACCCCTTGAGAAATCCAAACTCTAATCTATTTTGCACTTTGCTACTGTTACAGTCATTTGCACTTAACCGAGATCATTCCCTCATGTAACCCTATAATGAATCCGTTAATATTTTAGTCATTGTTATGTCACTTCTTTTTTTGCAGTAGGTCCAGGAATTATAAATAAATTTGTTTAGAAATATGTTTAGTCCCTACAATGGGTTCTTAACATTGGACAGATCGAGATCGTCTTGCAGTCTCTGTCTGAATCTCATGTGGCTGTTGATGGGCTCAAGGATGTCTCTGACACATCCTTGCTCATAGGAAGGAAGTTTCTGTGTTTCATTCGTTGATGCTACGAATTGCATCTTACTGTGCCTCACCACTATGTGGGCGTGCTTAGCACCAGGACTTCTGTCTGTGGCAGGTAATGCTCCTGCATGGCTCCCACCCATACTACAGATTTCACTGGGAGGATGGGTGAGAAGACTCTCTACCACATTATGGTGTGCAGATATAGGTGCACAAAAAGCGATGCATGTTCACAAAGGTTATGGCTCAAAAGTTCCTACTGTGGTTTAGTTTCAGTTTCGCAGAGCTGTTCCTTGGCGTGTGTGAGGAACCTTATGCCACTGTGCATGGGTGCTACCAGCAGCAGCGCCAGGAGCTTGTCTTCTCCCATGAATTGAACCATGGCAGTGCCAGCTGTGCAGCTGTGATTCCAAGTGGTGTGGCAGGAATCATACCTATGTGCCAGGGTACCCCAATCTGTGTGAAGCTTTTAGGGAAAGACATCTGTGTTCTGTTTTAACAGGGAGTACAATTTATGACTGTATGGGAAATAAGCATTAAGAGGTACAATATATTTCTACATAGTATAAGAAATGTGCAATAAGTAATAACTTAAACTGAATGTATTTTTGGCATAAATTGATTGAATGTATTTTGAATGTAGCTATTATGTTTGTGTCTAAATCTGCTGTGGTTTTCAGTCCCAAAGAGAAATGTGTAAGTGTTTTGTCCGTCTACAGATCAGTTTCTGAGTTGTCTGTTTATTAAAGGAGCATTAATATTTTATCTGGAAGTACTGTAACATTTTAAAACTTTATATAGCAGTACAGTGGTAAAAATTCAACCTTCATATTGTGAAATACCTAATCTAGTGTACACTGCAGCAAGTTATTTTCAAAACTACTGCTAAAGTTATTGTTTGATATTGCAGCTGTCCTGGATGTAAATAATTTGTTTCAATGTTGTATTATGAGTGCATATTTTACATACTGGTATACTTTGGGAAAGACGTGGTGATTTTAATAAATTAAGCACACTCTGCCATTGTGTTCCCATGATGTCGTGGTTTAAGCCCAGCTGGCAACCCAGAGCCACGCAGCCTCTTGCTCACTCCCTCCCCTTCCTCCCCCCGTTGCCAGAGGGATGGGGAGGAGAATCGAAAGAGTGTAACTCCCACGGGTTGAGATAAGAGCAGTCCAGTAACTAAGGTATAACACAAACCACTGCTGCTGCCACCAATAATGATAATGATAATGGAAAAAACAAGAGAATACAACTGCTCACCACCCGCCAACTGATACCAGCCCAACTGAGCAGTGATGTAACCCTTCCGGGTGACTACCCCCAGTTTATATACTGGGCATGACGTGCTGTGGTATGGAATACCTCTTTGGTCAGTTTGGGTAAGGTGTCCTGTCTCTGCTTCCTCCTGGCTTCCGTTCCTCCCTGGCAGAGCATGAGGCTCAGAAAGTCCTTGGTCAGAGTGAACATTACTGAGCAGCAACTAAAAACATTGGTGTTATCAGTGCTGCTCCCAGGCCGAAAGTCAAAACCACAGCACAGCACCAGCTACTAAGAAGGAGAGAAATGGCTGCTACTGCTGAACCCAGGACACATAAAATGTGAAAATATTTTGGTTTTATGTTTATTTACGTGAGGGGAAAAGGGCTGAGGGCTGTTTCAGGTAACCTGTGACATTGGAGTTTTCAAACATGAACCCAAACTCTTCTCCTGGCATGTGCTCCCAGCCCTTCACCCAGCAGGGCTGGGGGATGCTGCCACTGAGCACAGGGCTCTCGGGTCTCTGAAGAGACTGAGAAGGGACAGCTTCCTGCTGGCCACCGCTTCCTCAGCTTCCTGTTGCTGCTCCTGGCTGATGCGTTGTGAAATGGGGAGTAAGTCATGTGTGAAGTGTCCTGTGTGTTTTCCAGACTCCTGCGCTGGTAGGGAGTTGTGCGGCAATGGTGTGTGAGCTCTGCCTTGCTGTTCCTCCTTTGTGTGCTCTTCCTGGTGTATAGCAGACATGGTGGTTCACAAAACATCCAGCTTCTGCTTATAGCAATGATGAACCCTTATTCTAATAGAGGTGAACAGCTAGTAGGCACTGGTGCTGAACCAGTGTGTTTCTTGCACCCTTGTGCCTCCCTGTTCACAAAACAACAGCTTCTCTCCCATGCTGGAAAGCATCCTTCCTGAGAAAAGGGTTCACTTCTTGCACCTGCAGTGAGGAGAGTCTGCTCTTGGCCATAGCACCTTGTTCTTGAACCTGTGCTGATGTAAACTCTGAGCTCCCTTTCATACAAGAGCGCCTGGATCCCACTCTTCCAGCTAGTTAGGTTTCCAGTGGTGTAAATCTGAGTGAGACCCACTTACAAAGCACTTCAATTCTGTAGTCAGCTTGCTTGGAAATTTCCCTAACGTAACCATAGCCTAGGACTTTAAGTCGGACTTTATTCAAATTTTAGACGTGTCAAAATGAAATCCACCATGGTACTACCCAAGAGAGGCTTCCATGGCTTTTGAAAGATACTATGGGCTTTGTTTTTTTTCTTCCTAAAAGGACCGCTGTATTATAGGCAATTATGTGTGAGTTCAGTCCTTCTGCAACAGAGTGGGATCATAAGTGCACCCTCACTTTTTGGTAACTGCATATTTCCAGAAAGTTTCAATTGCCAAGTCTGATGCTCGCTGTGAAGTGTGGGTTCTGGTTGCTGCAGGGCAAGGGGTGCCTCTGGGGTGGGTCCCCAGTGGAACAGCAGTGACTTGTGGCTTATCTGCGAGCATTGGCTGCTGTCCTCCGGCCAGGGCTGGCGTCCTATTGCCCGGGAGAGTGAAATGCCGCACTTCCGGCAGCCTGAAAAATTCATGCTCCTCGGAGATCCCTTTCTCCAGCACACATGGAAGAGAAGCAACTTGCCCCTGTGAACCAGATGTGTGCTTTAGTATGCAGGTGCTGTGCCCTGTCTGCTGCATCCTGGCAGCACCAGTAAAATGCCAAGCACTTTCACATGGGGATAAGCATTCATGAGAGACTGCTCAGTGGAGAGTTTTGGTCTAAAAGAAAAAGGACTGATTCTTAATTTTCTTTTTGTTAGGTAAACCAGGTCCACAGGAGTCATCAGTACAAACCTGGTAGCAGAGGAGAAGAGCCAGCTCATGAGCCCCTGAAGGTAGAGGTTCCTGTCCTGCAGAGGATGGCTTCTCACTCATTCCTTCTTCCCTTGTAAAGTGAGTGTGGGCAGGAACCCAGCAGACTTCTCAGCCTTGGAAGAGTGGGTGCTCCAGAAGCAGGCAGCTTTGCATGAGCTGTGCTCGGAGGAAAGTCTCCCATCCTTTTCTGTGCATTTTAGGGTTGGCTAACAGCGAGCTTGAATGTAAAGCCTTGCTGAGACATAAACCACTTCTCTTTCATTTGTAAGGATGCAGCTCACTTCTGAGCTCTGAAGCTAGTGTTTCCTGTCTCCCTTTACCAAGCTGTGAGTTGAATTCATAGACATGGCAGATTAGAAACTGCAGTAACTTAGCATGCAGTACAGAGAAACTTTGTTTTGGTACAGAAGTTGTAAAGTTTAGATTTCTGTGACTTTTCTATGCAGCTCAAGGAGGATGTAGACATGTGTGCTAATTAGTACAAAGAACTTGCATGTGTGTGCATGGTGGAGAGGAACTTGCATCTGCACACGGCTTGCCAGGCACTCCCTGATCACTGCCTGGGCAATGCATCATTTAGTTTACAGCTATGGAATGGCACAGTCCTGTTGGAAAATCACTGTGGATTTTGGAAAGCTGATGCATCTTGTTTTCTTCAAATATTCTATTCTTTCCTGGGCTTGATGGCGTGTGGGAATTTAGAAAGTGTGTGAGTTTATGAAAGCCTAAGACATGTATAGATAGTTCATAAAAGAAAACAAAAACCAGGAGAAAATAGCAAAAACCAGTAGTCTCCAGTCATTAGACTGGAGCTTTATTATGCTCCAGAGGCAGAATCTCTTCCTCTTCCATTAAGTGTTTGATTGCCTCTTAGTTGTTTGGCATCAATTTAATTGCACTTTGTCATTGCCCGCGCACCCTGTGGCTACAGCAGTCTGGATGGTAGGACAGTGTTTTATAGAAGAGTTAGGGTTGGAAAGGACCTTAAGATCATCTAGTTCCAACCCCCTGCCATGGGCAGGGAGACCTCACACTAAACCATGTCACTCAAGGCTCTGTCCAACCTGGCCTTGAACACCGCCAGGGATGGAGCATTCACAACTTCCTTGGGCAACCCATTCCTGTGCCTCACCACCCTCACTTCCCATGCGCTTACCATGGTGGAAGCAACCACTGGATGACTGGAAACGTATGTTGTGCCCCATGCCACTGCCTGGAACACTGTCCTGGGCCTTGAGAAATTTGTCTTGTGGTGACATGGCACCCCACAGAGAGAACTGAGTCGGACAATGGAATTCATTTCTGGAACAAACTTACAGACACTTGGGCCAAAGAGGATGGCATTGGGTGTGTATATCACATCCCCTACCATGCACTAGCCCCTGGGAAAATCAAATGGTGCAATGGACTGTTCTTATCTCAATCTGTGGGATTTACGTTTTACATTCTTCTGATTTTCCTCCCCATTCCTCTGGAAGCAGGGTGGGGGGAACAATAGGGGGAGTGAATGAGCAGCTGTGTGGTTCTGAGTTACTGGCTGGGCTTAAACCATGACGAAACTTTTTCCTTATATCTAACCTAAACTTAGAATCATAGAATCATAGAATAGTTAGGGTTGGAAAGGACTGTAAGATCATCAAGTTCCAATGCCCCTGCCATGGGCAGGGACACCTCACACTAAACTATGTCACCTAAGCCTCTGTCCAGTCTTGCCTTGAACACCGCCAGGGATGGAGCATTCACAACTTCCTTGGGCAACCCATTCCAGTGCCTCACCACTGTCAC
>WYDI02009799.1:0-19611 GCA_009867235.2 Psittacus erithacus
ATCGGTGTTATCAGCGCTGTTCCCAGGCTGAAAGTCAAAAACACAGCTCTGCACCAGCTACTAAGAAGGAGAAAAATAACTGCTACAGCTGGA
This sequence comes from Psittacus erithacus, assembly GCA_009867235.2. Taxonomy (NCBI): domain Eukaryota; kingdom Metazoa; phylum Chordata; class Aves; order Psittaciformes; family Psittacidae; genus Psittacus; species Psittacus erithacus. The sequence continues at coordinate 94 of WYDI02009799.1, forward strand.
CCCAGGACAGACATCGTTGCTTAACTTTATTGCTATTTTATTTGCCTTAGCCTTAGAATCACTGACCGTGATGACTTGTGTAACTCACTTTTTCTGTCAGCTCCATCTCTTGGACTACAGGCTGCCTTTTCATACTTTCACTTCTGTCCACATTTTAAGTAGAGGTTAGTAAAAAGCCTGTTCTGTAAGACTAAATAAAAATTGTAGTTTTGGGACACTTAAGGCATTTTTTTTTTTTTTAACATTCCCTACCAGCTGACCTGCAAAGACAGGAGAAATTTTATGAAGCTCAGAGGACAAAGCTGTGAGGTTTTTGGAGAGGAAAAGATGAAGTTTTCGGTTTCCAGTTCAAGAACTGTTACCGTTGTCTAAACTCGATACATTTAACTCAGCATTTTTTGCAAAGTAAGAATTTTAGGCTTTGCTGGCTTCAGACACTTCAGTTGCTATACATTTTTTGCAATTCAGTGTTACCTGTGCTTACGTAACAAATCTCATTTTCCTAAGTCATATGATACGGAATGACCTTTAAAGACTTGAGCAGGAGTTGAAAAGAGGAATGCTAAAAGGCTCTGCAGGAGTCCCACTTATATCTGTCTAACCATATTTGTGTAGCTGAAGGCTCATATTGTCTTCTACCCTTTATGCCTCTCCTTTTCTTCTGTCCCTAATTACCTCTGGGTTGGGTTTTTTTCATCCAGGAAATTAATGATTTAGCCGTAGCTTGTCAGGACTTTATAAACTGTTGTAACTAAAGGTGTGAAAGCTGTTTCCACATATTCAGGCTTCTAATTTCACCTCCAGGACAGTAAAGGAAGTAGGGAAGCAACTGTTTGGTGATTGTTGAAAATAATGCCCATTATTTTAAAATATGGCACCTATCAAGATGACAGTGCAAGACATGGTACAATGCAATGCTTAAAAAGCATTTTAAAAAACAAGAACCAGATAAGATCAGCAGATTCTGAGACATCTTAAGATGAGCTAAGATGGTGAAGTTTGTTTAAGCTGGAAGGGTAAGTTTTGGTAAGGTTGCAGTCACAATGTAAACTCATAACACTATAAAGTCATTGAAAAGAATAAATCTCAACCATTTCAAATTTCATATTCAAGAGAGAAAATAGACTGTTATCTTATTGAACTCAAGTATTCTTAAATATTAAAACTTAGATTTTGCATATTTGAATACTGATTGAGACTGCAGCTATGTTACACCTCTTTTAAACTGCTTCACAGGTAAAGCTGAGCCTCAGAACAATACTCCCACAGAAGGGATGTGTCACTGTGTACGTAGAAGCCATCTAGGAGTTTCCTGTCTGCCTTCTTGCTGAGGAAGGTGTTGCTGTCACACTCAGAATTAAAGATGCACTAATTATTGGTTCCCAAACTGTGGTCAGCAATAAGCAGCCATGTTATTTCCTACCTTCCCCATAAAACTACATAAAGTCTAAAATGCAGCAACTAATTGGTGTTGAAAGGTTAGCTAGGAACTATAAAAATCTGTGAGTCCTGACAATGATTTATTGATTCAAAACATGCAACCAGAGCCAGGGACATTATAAAGCATCTCCTTTGGTATAATTGAAGCTTGTTCTAATTTGCATGTCTCCAGTGAGTTGAAACAATAAATGTTAAGATACATACGTCTAAGTTCTGGTATTTAACATCTCGCAATTACCTACATAAAGTGTACGGACTGAAGTAATACAGTCAAATTTGAGGCATAATAATAAAAATCATAGTAACTAATAAGCTGATCTATATTGTACCATGGCAAAAAGATGAAAAATATATAGAAAGGTGTGCAGGGGAGACAGTTATTATGTGATTCAAATAAAAAGGATGACAAGACTAAAAGATACCATAAGATGATAAAAGGAAAAGCAAGGCTGCTATAGAAATATTCTTTTTTGATCTAGGAATATTTTTTGTAGAAACAGTAAATCACAGCACTAATTCGAAGGAGACATTGTACAGAACTTTTAAAGGAAATATAACAGTGATTTTTAGCACAGTAGGTGGTGAAATTAGTCATCAGATACAGTTCTGTTACAGACTCAAATCAAGAGATTCCTGTGTATGAAGCTTTTCTAAAAATACAATGAGGGGAGTGATATGACCTAAGAAAGAGTGAAAATTAGACTGTCACTTCATTCCTTCATATTTCTAACAGTGAGCTTTTTCTTGTGTAGGCAATCTGTGACTGACAAGACTTAGACATCCTTTGGAGAACTGTTGGATGGCTACAGGGTTTTAAACTGTGGTGTTATATGAAGTAAAAATCTACAAACTTAAATGGCTTGTGGTTTGGATGCCAAAGTTTGGCAAATTCATTTCAAATTATCTTAATAAATGAACTATAAATCTTGGAATAAAAGATGGGCTCAGGAAAATAGAGTGGCTGGTTTTGTACAGGCTCCTCCTTTTGGCTCTATAAAAGGGACAAAATCTGAAGCTGCAGCTGGGACAGTGGTAATTGTAGAAGTATGTAATATTTATTTAAATCAAAATCTGTCACTATTCTTTATGATAGGAAAAGAATTAACCTCTCAGTTGTAATGGGATTATTTGTAAATGGCACTGGACATAATCAGTAGTGCTACAAAAGCTACACACTCCAGTAGAAGTCAAGAGTAATTTCTGTACTTTTGCATCATTTCCTAGCCAATGATATATCTGAAATACTTCTATTTGCTTTCCTGATAATTGCGTTAAGTAAGGTATATGGCAGTGCAACAAGAAGGCACACAGAACAACTCAATAGTAGCTTGACAAATACCTGCAAATGGAGCGCTGAGAAGGGATCTTGAAAAAGATTTCTTGTTTCAATAAAATAAACTTCCTGGATGTGAAAAATTCCTAATCTTCTGAAATGCTGCAGAACAGGGTGTCACACTGCCTTTCAGCCATAGCTAATACCTACCCTGTCTACTTAGATAGATGACATGAAATCCTGATGTAATCCTCCTTTTTCAATTAACCAGAAGGAATGTTCATCAGTACAATTTAGTTACTTGGAACTGAGTTTTCAGTATGCTTCTTTGGTTTCATTTTGGTCACTCAATCCAAATGCTATCAAAATAGATTAGCTTTAAGAACCATGGATGAAAGAGATAGTTTAGCTTTTTTGGGGGATGGGGAGGGAGTAAATTCGTTATTGTCAGATTCCAGTTTTTGTCACCACTACACTCCTGATCTTTAGGCACAAATAAGTTAGACTATGCAGCACAGATTAACAGTAAATACATAAAAATACTACCCACTTCTTCAGTTTTAACTACTACATCTCCTGTAAAATTAAGAAAATTTATTATGCTATGTAGGTGGCTGTTCACATCCAGAAAGAGATTCAAAGTACAAAGTAGTAATAGGTAAATGACATTTGCACCAAAGGTATGTGGGTTTGTTTTTTTTTTCATATACCTGAGAAAAAAAAAAACAAACAAAAAAACAAGAGGAAACTCTATTAGACAAAGTCTCTTACATCTTAGCAATATACATAGTTTTTAACTATTCTAAAATGAAAAAAATCTTTCAATTGATCAGGTTTCTAATGTGGTTTTACCTTAAAATATATCTAACTTTAGTGACTTAAAGTAAAGTTGGTCCTGTGGCTTCAAAAAATCAGACATGAAAATAGATGCTTTTTGCTCTTTTCTTTTTCTGTCACAACATGTATTTCACAATTAAAGGAGTTCAAATGGGATGCAAAGCTATTCAAAAGTCCACTGCAAATAAGAAAGCAGAAAGGGGAAAATTTAAGCTTTTGCCTATAAGTAATAGCTAAAGGAAAGGCAAAATATATTTTACTGACATCATGACATTATGTCATTATAATGACATCAACAAATGTTTCATATAACTTGATTATTTAAACTACTAAGACAGTAAAATGGTAGGATTTTGTAAGATAGTAATGGTTCTGCCTAGTTAGCAGCTTCTTCACTGAACCATCCTTTCTAAAATGATGAATTGTTTGGCTTAAAGGTGTGCAACAGAATTTGAATGGATCATGTAAGCTGAAATCAATTAGTTCACAGCACACATACTGAAACAGTTAAAAACTTTTATTACTAATAGCATATTTTAAATATGCCAACCAAATGAAGTTCTGATACCACTATAAATAGAGGAAAAAAAAATGATTTAGTGAAGACACCCTACACTTACTCCTATGAGTGAAATAAATCTTTAAATAAGCTATCCACTCTAAAAATTAGTTTCAACATGTATGCAGTGCTTACTGTTCCAAGCATTGTATCACCACTTCTGTATTAACCAGCAGAACAAATGGAATATACCTCAAAATTTGTAATTGTAAAAATGTATTGTCAAGACCTTTTTCTCGGTTACCTAGATGGCTCTTTCCCAGTCTCTGAATTTCTAAACACAACATACATATCTTTGTGTAATATATATGTACATGTATACAAGTAAAATAGATGAACAATGCTATGCATACAATTTTTCATGAGTGTTAACTATGTTAAAAGGATTGGAGACAGTTTCTTGCCAAAATTCACTATTTTCTTTCACTTTTCAGCAGATATAAATCATTCCTATAGTTGCCTAAGGGGAACCCCTTATCAAAACCCCTAACAACCAACCTAAACAAACCATGCTTCTCTCTAATACGTGAGAAGAGAGGCTTTTAAATTGTTTTACTGAAGCTTCTTAAATTTTCTAGTTTTTGTTGGGGGTTTTTTTAAGCCTTTTAGTTTTCATATTTTATTCTGCATGTGTCTGACTTGTGCCTAGCTTTTTGCGTTGCTTTGTTCACCTCCCCCTAAAAAATGTTTTGTTTACATTTTTAAAATTAAACATTTTCTGTACCAATTCTGCACTATTATAGACAAAGCAGAAAAATATTCATTAAAAACTACACATATTTGCACCAAGATGTATGTAATAATACTTCAGTCTGTAACTCAAAGGTATATCTTTAAAGAAGTTAAGAAACCCCTACATACAGTAAATAATTTGCGTCATCTTTTCTGAAATTCTCCTTATTACTGCAGGTTAGAGATTAATTCAGGACTCCTGATCTCATGAAATGGAGATGTAGCTAAATAGCTTTGAAAGCAAAAGGGCAAAATATTTGGCTATGTATACTGTAAAAGCTTTACTAATGATAGACATAACTGAACTCCTCATCTGTTCTGAAAAAAATCCTGGGTCAATGCCATATACCTTTAAAAGTGCTGTGCTTTGGTAAGTTACCATTCTCATGTAGGCAAAAAAAGCTTGCAAGCTTACTTAGAAAAAAATAATCAAGTGTATCTATAAAAGCAGCTATCAAACAGATGTACTTGGTAGGCACGAACAGTAGACTTCCTCAAAAAGAGTGCTTGGTGAAGATATTCAGATCAAAGTATTTTTGATACATCCTCTATAGATACATCTTATAATTGAGCAGCATATATCAGCTTTAGCTACTTCCACTAGATCTCAAAGAGCTATGTTTTCTACTTGTCTTGAGTCCCGGATTTTTTTTGCTTATAGATGTGCTGTTCCAATTCACAGTCCAAGGATGAGAAAGGGGTAGTTTTCTATGATTTATGTAGCTATGCAATGTTGTAAAAACCCCCATATTTCCTGTTTGAATTGTATTTTAAAATTCAAAAAGGAACAAAAACCTGTCAGAAAAGGTAAAATTAACAACAAACCCACAAAACTAATTTCTGGTGTGAGAAGGCTTTTTCCTAGTTTCAGCATGATAAAGATGCCAGTACAGATTAGCCTTATACTTCTACTTTAATTTTGTTCACATAGAATAGAAAGTTGCAGATTTCTCATTATATTGAGGAAAGGAATACGAGGAATATATCCAAATGAGAAGAATTTCCACATTCTTTGCAGAAAATTAGTTTTAATTTTATGTTTGATTTTTCTGAAGCCAAAGACTGAGGTTTACATTTTCATGAGACAAAATCTGAATTTGTAAACTCTAATATTAAAATTTTTCACTGTAAAATCTAGGTCAAACCTTAGTCCGAAACATTATTTCAGCACTATAAAGAGTCATATAACGGGGACATAAAGAGCAGGTAACTTCCAGCTAATATTCCCCTCGAAATCTTTGGCTCAGTAAACAATTTACATTAAATCTCTTCTGATTTACATTAGATAATAATCTGGCCCTCAGACAGGATGACTAATGGAGCAGATAAAGACAAAATATGCTTCCAAAGCCAAGACTTATATTATTTTTTGTCTCCTTATGATGCTAAAGTCCAGAAACTTGGATTCTGAAACAACATATTAAGGAATAAAAATACAACATATGAGGCTAGAAACTCGTCTTCCATTTTGCAGGCATTTAATGGAAAATTTACACTTCAGTGTTTGAAGTCATTGCAAAGACATTTTCATTTAAATTATTTAAACAGTGGGAATAAAGAAACTGAAGCAACTGCAATTGTTGGAAAGTTCTCAGACTAGCTGAGAGATTCTGACATCTGCTACAGCTGCTGGTAGACTGACGAGATTCAGGAGTGTTAATAAATTTGCCTTGATATCTTTGTACCATTTGAATATATTTTTACAATTTTGATAGTGGAGTTCAAGCTGTGTGTCTTCAGTTAAGGGCTGTTGTAGTTACTTGTCTGAAACCTAAACCATGCTTCAAAAATATAAATGATAAAATCTTGCGTTTGCTTTACTAGAAATCTAAAAGCAACAATATTTGAAATCCAGCAAGTATAATTCTGGTCATTAAAAAAAAAAAAAGCAATTATTTTTCCTTTTATTAAATTACACTTAAAAATGAAAGGTTTTATCCAATGTTCAATGCTAGAATCCAAAAAATTGTACAACATTTAACACTTGTGACTCACTTATCACAGAAATTTTCTGCACAGAGGCTTCCTGAAATCTCTGTCCTGTGTGGGTAGTTCATTCAGGATCCACTCAGGCAAAATATGGCTGTAACTGTATTGTTTGATGGGGCATCAGTGATTTGCGCATCATCCACAAAACACCCACTGCTGCTTTAATTGCTTTGGCAGGATTGTTAAGCCAATTAACATCAAATCTCTACAAAATTAAAGTCTTATGACTCTACTCCATGCAGTTTGCTGGAATATCCACATCACAATTTAGGTTTGACTGCTACCAAAGGAAACAAACTGCAAATTATTTTAAGATAATTAAAAAGTAAATTCGCATGTTTTCTTCTTTCAGTGTTTTCCTGTCTTAGTTCCGTTTGGCTAATTTTAATGCGAATTATTTATGCACTTTTAACATACATTGTGTTAGTAAGCATGTTTATAAAGCCAAGATTAACTGCATATTTTAAAAGCATGAGAGCTATCACCCACCCTGCAGAGAATGCCAAGAGAAAATTATACCCTTAGCTATTAATTAGTATTGCTTACAAATGTGGAGAAAAGTCAGCTGAAAACTTTAATTTTCACCTGAACTAATGAAAATACTGCATGCTTTTATCAAAATGCACTCTTCAGATGTTTGGAGTAGTTTGGATTTTTTTTATGAAGGTCTCTCAAGTTCTTTGGGTAGCACACGCATAAGTCAACATGTGCCTGGCTGCGTACATTAGAGTAGAAGCTGCTGGTACTTTTTGAAGAAACTTTTGACTTGCCTCTTAAGTGATTTTTTCCTTTACTGAAAAGTGATTTTAGATGACATAACAAATGCTGTGAGAGTTACAACTACATTGTTACCAAATATTTTGTATTTTTAGTAATTTTCAATGTTAGGATCAAAAGCTGTTCCCTGACACTAACATTAAATTCAGTAGAATTCATTGAATGAAAAAAGTAAAAAGACTTTTATTCCTCACTTTTTCCGCTGTATTTTTGACTACACATCTGGTCACTTGTCATTTTTATTGCAACATATACTTAATTTTTCAGCTATACTTGGTCTTTCATAATTCCTTATAGATGCAGTAATATTTTATAGGCAATATTTCACGTTTGTTTTGAGTAATTGTTGGTGTTTTTCCCTTTTCATGTTACTTGTTCATGAGCTTGCTCAAGCAAATACTTGAGTTAATAAACTTTGAGTTAATACTCAAAAATGTAAGCAAATGAGTCCATTTCAGATTGGAACATCCAGTAAAAATTATGCAAATGAACCCCTTCAAGCTCAATACAAAGCAATCAGTTTACATCTTCAACATCTTATCTTTCAGATTAATAGGATGCATAAGATACTGCTCTTTCCCTTCTTACAGTAACAAAAGCACGATATAATTGGATAGGTGAGAAAAAAGGTTTATCTGGATCTTCAGTACATAGAATATTTGTGTAGTACAATTCTTACTGTCTTTCTTCACTGAACATCACTTGCCATCTGCTGGCTGAGTTGCAATTCAAGTGTTTTTGAATACAGTTTCATTAGTCTTGTTTATCTTTCTAATTTACTGTAATTTAATTTGAAAGAAATTGGCATATCTTGACACTATGCCACCTGGTCTAGAGGAAGGTGTCTGTGCCTGTGGCAGGGGAGTTGGAACTAAATGATCTTAAGGTCCTTTCCAACCCTAACCATTTTATGATTATCTGTTTCTGAATTTTGTCTTTATTTGAATTCTGAACAACCATCAGGAGTTTGACTATTAATTTATTTCCGTAGTTCAGAGACAAACAGCATTTCACTCATTCCAGATATTATCAAGCTGAGTGGCACTTCACTGTCTTCTGATATGAAGGAAGAAATTGTCGTAAATTTAACAGGCTTTAGACAAACAGGGGAAAAAATGCAACAAAACTCCAAAAGAAAGCTGAAATTAAATAACAGCTGTATAAACTGCAGGTGAAAATAGATTATAAAGGTGTAGTGGATAGAATTTGTGTAAAAAATATGATTATAGCAAAATAAAAAAATTGAAAGTAAATTCAAACCTTTACGAAAAAGTGGTCATCTGACAAAAAGCATGTAAGGAAATTGAAAATAAAACTGTCAGGGAAAAGAAAATTTAAATGCAAACTGTTAAATAAGGATCATTACCCTGCAGTTATTTCATATATTTATGAAATAGTGGCTTCCACCAATGTTCTTTGACCAACCTCTGCTGTATCATAGTATGCAGGTACCTTACCATCGATACTGGTTTTGTTAACACAGCTCCCATTAAAAGCTAGAGGTTATTTTGCAGAAGAGCAGAGAAGTGATTCTCTGATCATTTACAACAAAGCAGAATACTACACAGCAGTCTTCTTTTCTGCATGTATTTTCATAAGCTCTTACTGATGTCAACACACTAAATTCAAGGTTATTCAAAAGGATGCAAATTAAAAGATACTCAGTCCATAAGAAAGATACAGGTATATTTTAAAGAGAAGCTCAGGAAAGGAAAGGTAGTAAATTAAAAGCCACAGGAATTGACCAGTGATATATATTAAGTTCAAAATACTGGCAAATACAAAATTTTGTTCAATAAAAACATTAGAAAAATAAGTTACAACACTCTGTCAGTTGTGTACGGGTTGGTAATCTTTGGCATAGGAAGACTAGCAGTTTGCTGCTGATGAATGAATATGCCCAGTAACAGTGTAATCGATCTGAACTTAACTGAATCTTAGTGCAAAAAATTGTACGTGGTACTTGCAAGTCAAGACTTTGACAAATAGTAATAGGACAGGCCCAGTATGCTTACAAATGCAGAATACAGATTTTTAGATCAAATTCGTACCTTTTAAGGCATAATGATGGGTCGAAGCAGTACATTTAGTAATAATAATCAATATGACTGCTGCTTCCATTAGGGTACATAAAAAGCTCCCAACAGAAAAAAAGACCTTGTTTGTGTGATTTTTGCTCTCATAATCTTAGGCAAATCTAATACTTTACTCTCCTAAAGGAATTATAAACAGAAAGGAAGTGAAGTAAAATTTGAAGCTGTAAATGCATTTGTTCCTTTTGAATCAAGCTAGATAGTAGTGTTTTTTTAAAAAAACATGCTAAAAGAAAATGTTAAAACCAGTTTTGTTTTAAAGGATCTATTCCACTCAGTCTGTTAAGAAATTTTATCTTGCACAAGAAAACCAAAGGAAAATTGAGACTAGAATCAAAAATCCATTGGTGGTTGCTCTGCTATTCAGTTATATATATAACTACTCACCTCAAAAGTAGGGCATCTATTTTTTTTTTTATCTGAGATAAAATACGTGAGATAAATTGTTTTATTTTCCAAGAGTACTTAATACACCTATACCTGGGAGTAAAGGCTGGTGAATTTAATGATATATAAACATTTAAACATTTACTGGACCAGATGAAATAGCCATTCAAAATCCTGCTTTATTTTCTAGCTAGAGAAATTCTTGATTAAATGTGGTTTGTTGAGAAATGAGGGCAGACACCAAGAAGTTTTCATGTGTCACTACAGAATATCTCCCAGGAATGGAGCAAGTAAATTATGCTAGGTAGGCACTCTGTTTGCATTAAAGATAATTACCTGTGAAAATGTTCATAAAAATGTTGCACTAGAACCCATTCATTGCTATTGTGACCCTATTTACGCTAATCTCACTGTAAGAACAGTTAACCCAGTTACTTGCCTTTTGAGGATTTAATATGAAAGAACTTGTTAGTTATTACTTAATTTAGGACATGTTAAAAGTTCTCCACATGAGAAAAGCTACTGCTTTTTATATTATTGACTCTGAGGATATTATATAATTGAAGGAGGTTTAAAAAACCAACCTCTCAGTTATGGAGCAGTGCCAGTTTCCCTGGGCTGTGTATAGTGTTCAATGTGACAGCCTGGTAACTGGAATAATCTGTCAGCGGCAGTTCTTCAGGAAGTGTAGGTCGAATTATGTTAAAAAAAAATAAAAAAACAAAACCCACAAAGAAAAAAAAAATCAATGGAAGATTTTGACTTCTTTCTTCAGCGCTTTTCCCCTATTTGACTCCCTTAATTTTTCTATTGGTACCTTAATTATTATAAGATGTATTATCCTGTATCGGGGTAAGGGCAATCCCAGACACAACTACAGGCTGGGCAGAGGCTGGATTGAGAAAAACCTTGAGGAGGACTTGGGGGTGCTGGTTGACAAAAAGCTTGCAGTGCGTGCTCACAGCCTTATGCCATGCTGCATTGAAAGGAGTGTGGTCAAAGGAGGGGATCTTCCCACCCTGCTCCATTCTTGTGAGACTCCATCTGGAGTACTGCATTCAGCTCTGGGGCCTCCAACATAAGAAGGACATGGACCTGTTGGAGTGAGTCCAGATGAGGGCCACAAAGATGATCAGAGAGCTGGAACACCTCTCCTATGATCACAGGCTGACAGGGTTGGGCTTTTTGAGCCTGGAGTAGAGAAGGCTCCACAGAGACCTTATAATAGTCTTCCAATACCTAAAGGGGTCCTACAAGAAATCTGGAGAAGGACTTTTTACAAGAGCATGTAGTGATAGGACAAGGAGGAATGGCTTTAAACTGAGAGGTTAGCTTTACATTAGATATTAGTAAAAAATTCTTTACTATGAGGTAGTGAGACACTGGCACAGGTTGCTCAGAGAAGCTGTGACTGCTCAATCCCCGGTAGTGTTGAGCGCCAGGTTGGATGGGGCTTTGAGCAACCTGGTCTAGTGAACGATGTCCCTGCCCATGACAGTGGGGCTAGAACTCGATAATCTTTAAGTTCCCCTCCAATGCAAAATATTCTGAAACTTAGCTTTAAATTTGTTTCCAGTTGTGTCTTTATCTTTCTGCTGCAAACTCTCTCCTTAACCCTTTATTTCCACTTAAAGAAGGTTTTCCAAAACTGAGCACAGTCCAATGAGCTCAGTCTAATCTAGTCTCTGGAAGGTTTGCAGGATGTGAAAACCAGGGCCAGACAAGTGGACAGCCTTCTTTCTGGACTTCAGTCAGACTTTCTTTAGCTGAAGACTATACTCAGTAATGGCATATGACATTAACAAAATAAATAGTTAAGTCACAGTCAGCATCTGCCAGTTAATTTTGGTGTAAAGTCATTCAAGTCTAAAATGCAGCAGGTGTTATGCATTTGGTTTTGAACTAAGGCAGTCTAACTGTTCTTGTGAAGCTAAATAGAGGGGAGAAACTTACTTGGTTAATATATGGACTGTGTATGCACAGAATCATAGATTCATAGAATACTTGGTGTTGGAAAGGACCTTAAGATCATCTAATTCTAACACCCCTGCCATGAGCAGGGACATCTGACACTAAATCACGTCATGCAAGGCTCTCCAACCTGGCCTTGAACATCACCAGCGATGGAGCATTCACTACTTCCTTGGGCAACCCATTCCAGTGCCTCACCACCCTCACAGTAAAGAACTTCCTCCTTATATACAATCTAAACTTCCCCTGTTTAAGTTTGAACCCATTACCCCTTGTCCTATCACTACAGTCCCTAATGAACAGTTCCACCCCAGCATCCCTATAGGCCCTCTTCAGATTCTGGAAGGCTGCTATGAGGTCTCCACGCAGCCTTCTCTTCTCCAGGCTGAACAGACCCAACTTTCTCAGCCTGTCTTCATACAGAAGGTGCTCCAGTGCCCTGATCATCCTCATGGCCCTCCTCTGGACTTGTTCCAACAGTTCCATGTCCCTTTTAACGTTGAGGACACCAGAACTGTGCACAATACTCCAAGTGAGGTCTCACAACAACCAAGATTCCTATGCAGCCTCACTGTCAGGATGTTCTGCTTTGAAATGGAAGAGAGATTTGTATCCTGAATATTTAAGGCAGAAACTCAAGTTAAGTTTTTAATTTCCCAAATGAGTGCCTGAAATAGAGTTTCCTGAGAAAAAGGTTATCTTTACCAAACACATAGTACAATCCATATGTATCATTTCATAAAAGGGACAAATAAAAGAATGGATAACTAAGTCACTACATTTTACAGTTCACAACTGAGAGAGTTAAAACGCATCAAAGTACTATTTAACAATTGTGGCATACTTTACCATGGCATATTTCTGGAAGTAGAAGTAGAATGAGATGAATCTAGTGATAGGTCAATGGGTAGCCTACTACTAAGTAATCATTAGTCAGTGCTGAATAGCATAACCAAGTGTAACTTACGCTAGCTCCATTTTTTATTCTCTTTTCCTAAGTGTCTACTACTGGCTGCTGTCTGACACAGAATACTGGAAAATGCAGCCGCTCTGTTGAAACATAGGCTGGTGAAGCTCTTGTTTATGAGCTCTCATGTGAAGGTGAGCATGTAGGCAGAAGTTTCAGTATAGTAAATGGCAGAGTTTCTGATACAGACCTTTTCTCAGTTTTCTGAATTATGAAGTTAACATCCTTCTTGCCTACTTCCTCGTTTGTTGTGCAACCCATTTTTACATTTAAATTTAGAATTAATTTCTTATGCAGAACAGAAACTTCTGTGCTTAGTTATTTAGCATGAAGTATTTAAAATGCAGTGTATAAAGCCTGTAAATTGTTTAGAAGAAAATGAGACATTTATGTTTTGACATTTCTTCAGGAAATGCTCTGTCTTTAGTTCAGAGTTAACGAATTTTGTAACTGGAACTGGGTATCTAAAAGGTGTGGAGTTTCTGAGTGTGTTTGTGTCTGCCTGCTTTGGTAGTGACAGAATATTAACTTTGTTTTCACAGCTCTTTATATTGGCATGAAATTGTTGTGAACCCCGAAATATTTGATTTATGCATTGATACACTTTCTGATGTTTTCTTGATGTTTACTATAGAAACAGTCATATTTGTATCTCCAAAAAAATGAGAGAAGTATTAGTAAAAATAGGAATTTGTGTGTACTCAAATCCACCTATTTTTTTTTAGGAAGGACTTGAACATTAAAATTACATTTGTGAATGAATAAATCCATTGAAAGCTATGAAATGCAAAGTTTGTCACCATTGCTCAGGCTGTTCCTCAGCTGCATGTCTCTGAAAGCTGGGATGATGCAAAGAGCCCTATTTTTGGCCTCCTTCATAAGTATTATTGGCCAGTGCAAGAGGCAAGAATCAAGCTATACAGGCCTTTAACTACCCAAGGGCAGCTCGTTGCTATATGGTTAAGTCAAGAGAATAATCATATAGCCAATGTGGTATAAGAAAAATGAAGTTGTTACTAGTCCACCAGTGTTTTTCTTTCTTATCACAATTGGCTTATGATTGGTACCATCTTTGTTTATCCTAAGATTTAAATTACCAAGTTGGCATTCTTAGCATATACTCAAATATTTTTTGTCACAGCTGGCACACTCCCCACATGGAAGCCAGAACACCTTGCTGGCAAATTGACAAGAAGTATTTAAGCTATCATAAACCAAAGCTCTCATTTCCATGATGACTTTAGCAAGAGTCAGTTTACAGTTGAAAGCTAATCTGAAAAATATGATAATCATAGCCCAGTTATTAGACTGTAATAAGATTTATTCTGTCAATACAAAGACTGATAGATTTTAGAGTGACCCAGTTCATTACCTCTTTTATGTACACTGTGGAAAAAGAACAACCAGCAAATTTAGTGCACTTTCTCATTCACCACCTCCAGTGGAGTAAATACATTTGGCTTCTATGGCATTGTCTTCTAAACCCCATCAAAAGGGATAAAACCTACTGTATAATCTGCTCTAGGTGGCTATACCTTGGCAGCGTGGTTGGACTAGATGACCATAGACTCAGCTAGGTTGAAAAAGACCTTTAAGATCATCAAGTCCAACCTTTACCCCAGGACTGCCAAGTCCATCACTAGACCATGTCACTAATGACCTCATGTACATGTTTTTTTTTGAAAACTTCACTGTCGGTGCTTCCACCACTGCCCTGGGCAGCCTGTTCCTATACCTGATCACCCTTTTGGTGAAGAATTTTTTCCTACTGTCCAACCACCTTCCCTGATGCAGGTTGCCGTCAGTGATCTCGAGAGGTCCCTTCCAACCCTAATGGTTCTCTGATTCTTAATGCAAAAGGATCACTGAAGTCTCGTAACTTCCCAGAACTTGCTTGCTGGATCACTTTGATGAATTAATACAGAACAGATAAAATATTTCTGAAAAGTTAAGTTCAGAATCCAGAAAACAGCTGGAGTGTTCTCAAGGAAAAAAACTGAAATAAACAGATATGCTTCATGAAGGCAGTCAAAACTTCAAACATTGTCTCAAAGCAGATCTTGTTAAATACAGTTCACTTCTATTGTGCAAGTGAGACATTAAGATCATGGAGTATTTTAATATCATTTTTTTTCTGACTAAAATGTGCATACTAAAATTCTCATTAATAAAGCATTAATTTTGATTTTCCACCGTTAATAGGGAGATTAATAGTCTTAACTCTCTGAATGGCATTCTGTCATTTCAAAAACACTGAACAAATGTTGTAGGTTAGGCTTTCACAGAAATCCAGATAACTGTCAGTTTGATTTGTTTCTCCTAGTACTTGAATGAACATAAATCCTTTGTGTAAACAGATGTATATTTATTTTACAGTGAAATGCTGGATCTGGGCAACGGAAAGAGGTTATATTTTGCTTTAAATGTTATTAAGGGAGCAATGCATGGTTTAAAGTTACATAACAATGATCAGAATTTCATGTTAATTTTTTCAGCCTTTTTTATCACACTTCAGTGAATGTTTTGGTTATATAGGGTTTACGTCTTTTAATCAAGTTCCTCCTAGGGGAACTATTGTTCTTGAGCAGCTGCTGTACCTGCCAGACTGAGCACACAAAATGTCTATTTTGAGGTGCAGAAGCAGCTGGGTTTTCCTAGTCGGTGCTAAAGGGAATCTCAGTCAGTGCCTAATGAGTTTATACCAAGTTCTGGTCCCTTATGTCATTATTTAATCAATTCCTTTTACAGTCATAGTCTTCGTCAAAATAAGCAATATTACAATGCTAAATTTCAAATATTTCATCTGTTTCAGCTATCTGTATGTAAAAGGTGTGACAGTAATTTTTGCTGCTGGCTTTGGGGATTGTTCTGTAAAGACTTTTGGTTTCATTTTCATTTAGCTACAAAAATGTAGATCAGCATGTTTCCTCTGAAATAAAAAAAAAAGGCAAAAAAAAAAATCCCTACAAAGCAAAACCAATATTCCTATCTGTAAAGAAGTAGCAAGGAAAACTATCCTAACATTAAAACAAACACCGTTCTTTTATTTGTCTTTTCTGTTGAAAAAATGTATATATAATTTTCCATTTCTATGTGATAGATAAAAATGGACAATTGATAATTTAAAAAAAAAAAAACACCCCAAAAACCCAAACCCAAATTTTCTATTTAAAAATAGAGTCATAGGATTATTTAGGTTAGAAAAGATCTTTAAGATTGAGTCCAACTAGCACTGCAAAGTCCACCACTAAGTAATGTCCTTAAGTGCCACATCTACTTTTAAATAACCTCTAGCTATGTTGACTCAACCACCTTCCTGGGCAGCCTTTTCCAACGCGTGACAATCCTTTTGATGAAGGAATTTTTTCTAATATCCAATCTAAACCCCCGTTAGTATAACTGGAGGCCATTTTCTCTTGTCCTGTTGCTTGTCGCTTTGGAAAAGAGACTGACAGACACAGTGTGATCAACATTTAACTGATGATTGCATGTTCCACAGCAGATAAGGAAGTGACAAAATTAGAAATTCTTTATGCTATATAAAACAAATTTTCTGATTTCCCTCACACGCTTCTTCACAAGTCACAGTGAAGTTGCATCACCTATACCTGCGTTGGACTGAAGAACATTTATATTACGAAGATCATGCAACCTATTTTCATTGTCAGTTTCTATTCAAAAGAAGTTCAGAATTTGAGGTTGAAGCTTCTTTTTTTTTTTTTTTTTTTTTAAAGTCTGAGATTTCAGAAGATTCAATCAGAATATTCTCTTTTCAGTTGTTACATACATAAAAGGACTTGATGCTGCAGACTATTAGCGTCTTATTTCAGTGAATACACAATTATCTTCCGCTTTCAAAAGAAAACAAAACTGTACCCTAAAATAAATATTCAAATAAATACAGAGAAATCACTTGCCACCTATTGCCACAGGCAAACCAGACTTTACTCAGGGAATTTTACTTAATTTATTGTTACTTAACATAACCTCAAAATTTAATAACTGATTGAAATATAGGGTAACAAAGAAGCTGAACATCAAAACACTTATGAAAATACTATTTCTTTGCCTTTCCTAGAATCAACTTCACTCCAGAACTTCTCTTCCCCTTCTTGTGGCGTCCACTCCCCTTGTTATTGCCACAGGTTGAATGCAGTGCTTTGATGAGAATGCCACTGGAGCAGGATCAGGTAATACTTTTGCCTGCTGCTTTTCCCTTCTCACATGGTTCTTCTGCTCCAGCATAGGTCCTCCATGGGCTGCAGTCACTTCAGGTGTCCCTGTATCAGCATAAGCTTATCTACGGCCCTCAATCCTTTCAGCTCTGCTGTGGAACACCTCCTGCTACCCTGACCTTGTTCCCTTGCTCAATTATTTTATTCCCTTGTCTCCCTGTTCCATTTCTCCCTTCTTCTAGATGTTTCCTCATCTGTCTTAAATATGCTCACTGAGGAGCACCAGCTTGGCAGATGGGCTCAGCTGCGTCCTGTGGTGTAGCTGTTGTGGAGGTAATTGGAACAGCCTGTGCCCAGCAGGGGGGCAGCCTCCACATCCTTCTACACAGTCTGTGTACTCTGCAGCCCCCCTGCCTCTGCCTGTGTTACCAAAACATTGCTGTTTATGCCATTTAGCACTTACATTGAAGTCTAACCCAGTATCCAGTGTGAAAGTAATGGGTTTTGTCTTGACTGCTGGTTCTTCAGCATAGTTTATTTCACCTAAGTTAAAGCAATGTGGCTGTTGGGTGTCTATCTATAGATCAGTCAGATAAAATAAGCAGCTGAGTATGATTTGATTCAGGCATATCAATGCAAGATAAGCATTTTGTTACTGTTCTTTCAGTGGCTGAGAAGCAGCCAATAGGAGATAAATAGCCCTCTGCAAATCAAATGCTTAATTTATTTCTGAAGACAGAAACATGGAGCTTAACAGACTAGAACAGGGAAATAAGATGGCTTTTTTTATAAATAGATTCATAACTGTATGCTTTTAAACAGCATTCTCCAGCAAGGTACAGTAGCGAATGCTACCTCAGGAGGCTTCAGGAGGTGATTTTGGAATGGGACCTATGAACCACCTAAAAACTGTTGTGTATCATTATCTGAAAATGACTTTGTATTCTTACATTTGGTTATAATTCAGTACAGACAAACAAAGATAACAAGATTGTAAAATATTTAGTACATAGGTTACACTGGTGGTGCTGCAGTTTTATGTCAACATGGGCAGGAAGTCCAGTCATATAGTGCTATGAGAAAATGGCTTTTTCAATTAAAATTATATATTTAAAAAAAAAGAATCCCAAAATGGCAATATTTGCCAGATCTGTAAATAAGAGACTTACCTGTCAACCTGTAAAATAATAGGAGGATGTGAAAATGAATCTTCAAGCCTTGATACTTAGATCCAAACATTAAACCAAACCTGTTTCAAGCTTGCAAAAATAACTGAAGTTTTCACCTCATTATTCAAAGTAGTTTCTGATTGTAGGTTTATTTTCAAAAGCATGTTTAAATTGTGCCAAATGCTATAGAACAGTATGCTTTTTCTTCTGTTATGTGTTTTTCTTTATTAAACTTACAAAGAAAATAAAATTAATATAGAAAAGTATTAGCAAATCAAATAAGCATATTATTGTTAACAAAATAACAGTTTCCTATTCCATTCCAGTTTAAGTAGGTTAAAGCTGTGAAAAAGAAAACTACAGTTCTGATCCTCATACTTTTCCCCAATCATTATTTAATTAGATAAATTTTCATAACAGTATTTTTTGTGAAAAACAGGTAAAATATTTTAGATCCTGTCAGTTCATTTACTTTTGTCTCATAGCAGAGTTTATTCTTGCTCAACCATGTGTAAAGAGTTCCTATCTTCAGCTCTAAGATTCCCACCCTTGACTGCCTGTTTGTCAGTTTCTCACAGAATCTTCAAGTGCCTTCACTCACATGGCTCCTTATGCATTGCATCTGATCCCACAGCTTGCATGCAAGACCCCTAGTCTGATCATATTTCAGGCCCTCTAGGGACCTGTTTCTGCAAGATTTTAGTCATTCAATCTAGTAAACTTATATTTCTTTTGAATCCCATTCTTTCTTTTTATAATTTTCCCCTTCATTTCTCCTTCTTTGTCCTTAGAATTAAAATATCTTCCTGACAAGGACCATCTTACAAGTGCAAAGATGTCTTGCATGCTGGGAGATATTACGATGTTGTAGAATATGTGCATGAATAGAGTATGAAACACATCAAGGATGCTGCAGCTTCTAATTTTGGAGCAAGCCATGATTACATTAAATAACCTGGTGTCCTGGGTTCAGCAGTAGCAGTCATTTTTTTCCTTCTTAGTAGCTGGTGCAGTGCTGTGTTTTTGACTTTCAGTCTGGGAACAGCGCTGAAAACACCGATGTTTTTACCTACTGCTTAGAATGTTTAGACTGATCAAGGACTTTCTGAGCCTCATGCTCTGCCCTGGGAGGAGGGGAAGCTGGGAGGA